>MCJB01018616.1:0-10882 GCA_002018475.1 Nicotiana obtusifolia | reverse complement strand
CCCCCCCCCCCCCCCATTTTTAACGAAAAAAAACTCTGTTGGAGCCCACCGGTCCCATAAAAACTATAGATTCTCGGTCCCACATCGTATCTAAGGCATTATCTCGTAGTGGGTTGCTCGTTTCAGCTCCAAATCACCAAATATTCAACTTTCCAAAAAATTAAAATCGAGGTATTCCGACTTATTTTTTGTTAAAACTCATGTATAAAAAATGCCTATTAGTTGTTACTGTGTTCTATGTTATTTCGTAATTGTTTTGTGATTAAATTAATTTATTATTTCTTATCCGGATTATATTATTAGTGTGCTAAAATAATTAGTAAAATAGAGAAATTGTTATTAGTTGTTATAAAGAATTTTAATTAGTTATTTTTTACTGTGGTATATGTATTTTCGTGATTGTTTTGTGATTAAATTATTTTGTTGTTTTTATCCAAATTAGATTATTTATGTGCTAAAAGATTAGTAAAATAAATTAATTGTTATTTTAGGAATAATTAATCTTATTTAGATGTTGTTGTTGTACATATATAAATATGTGACTTTAATAGTGTTTAGTTCCATGTAGTGTTATGTTGTGCTCGTAATTTTAATGTAGTGCCCGTATTTGTAATGTAGTGCCCTTTTAGCGTAGTAAAATGTAGTGCCCTTTAGCGTAATATCTTTGTAGTTATTGAAATTAATCATTTAATTATCTATTAAACCCAAAAATATCTGAAAAAAGATGATAGTTCAAACAAAAACTCTCTCGAAATCTAGTCAACAAACGTAAGAAAATAACATAGAAAACAACATATTTTGGCAAACTAAGTATTGTTATATGAATATTTAATAATTAAATCAGGTATACTTATGAAAATTAATTATTTAATTTTATTATTGTCAAAAATAGGTGAGTAACAAACAAACATATAAAATAATAATTTGTGCATGTGTTCTTATTTCTCGAGATATTTAGTAATTTAACAGTACAACACAAAAAAAAATGACAGATTAACATAAAATTTAAATTCTTTAATAATTAAAGATAATACATGAAACGTACAACATAAAAATAAAATACTACACTCAACGCATCAATGTGTTTGTTTAGTCACTATCGCCCATTATTCTGTACTTCAACCATTTAAATTTCTCCTCCAACCTATTTTTTCTTCTTCTGCCTCTCTTAGTTTCTCCTGCAATGCCGCAAGTTGTTCTTGTAGCTTCATGATCTGGAGTTCGTATTCACTGATCAGATTAAAAATGTTTAGCAAACATGATTTGTACTATTCTTTATTAATGGGTTCATCATACCATTCGTCAAAACCATATTTCTTTCTGTCCTATCAATGAGAGAATAACACAAGATTATTAATTAACATGTTATATAAAAAGTATTAACAAATATTTCTTTCAAGAATATAACTTACAACTTGTTTATACATCCAACGTTTGCGCCCTAGATTGCAATTTGACCAACATGGCTTCAAAATCACACGTTTGCCACAGTAACATCTTGGTACGTAATTGCGTCCAAACATGACGTACTGCTCGAAAATAGAAAATTATTGAAAAAATTTTGTTTTCGTTTCGTTACAATGCAAATAATAACTAAAATTCGCGAGGTTTTTATAGGCAGCTAAACGTGATTTTAGGTTACATAACGCATATTGGTGCGGTGCTATGTTTCGCGTGATAATGATTCTTTCGGGTACAAGTGGGTTCAGCTTTGTCAGTACGACAGCTTTTCCAGGTCAGCAGCTTTTTCAGGCCAACAGCTTTTTCAGGTCGACATGACAAAACACATAGCGCATATTGGTGAAGCACTATGTTTCGTGTGATAATGATTCTTTCGGGTACAAGTGGGTCCAGCTTTTTCAGTACGACAGCTTTTCAAGTCAGCAGCTTTTTCAAGCCGACAGCTTTTTCAGGTCGACATGACAAAACACATAGCGCATATTGGTGCGGTGCTATATTTCGTGTGATAATGATTCTTTCGGGTACAAGTGGGTCCAGCTTTTTCAGTACGACAGCTTTTCACATCAGCCTCTTTTTTAGGCCGACAGCTTGTTCAGGTCGACATGAAAAGACACATAGCGCATATTGGTGAGGCGCTATGTTCTACGTTCATACAGGTCGACATGCAGCTTAGTTTTTCTTAATTTGAACCAAGAGATCAATACTCAAATACCATTTGAAGAACCAGAATAGCATCCAATTCAGAAATGACACTAACATTTAATAAGTGGTTTACGAAGAGGCAAAAAGGTAAAGGTAGTTCAAAAGATCCAAATGGAACACGTCATAACACAATC
The DNA here is from genome assembly GCA_002018475.1 of Nicotiana obtusifolia. Classification (NCBI taxonomy): domain Eukaryota; kingdom Viridiplantae; phylum Streptophyta; class Magnoliopsida; order Solanales; family Solanaceae; genus Nicotiana; species Nicotiana obtusifolia. Next base: position 8,585 of record MCJB01018616.1, on the reverse strand, counting down.
GATCCCTACCTTGAAAAAAATATGCTAGGTTACTATACTGATTTGGTTGATGACAAGTGTATGGAGTTCTGTGTCCCTTGGAAAATAAGCTTATCTATATACACACTGATCTAAAAGTTGTAGGGCACATTATTGAGGGCAAAACGCATTCTACAAAGCCTGAAGGTATGCGAATTTGGGGCGTAAAACATACAATGGTTTTCCCTTTACTCAAAATGATGTGATTATGAAGTACTATGTCGCTGGCATGGGCTTGTTGTGCCACAAACACTGTCTGCAACTTCCAAACAAACACACACCAAGATGAACCAGAAGTGATTCGGCATTTGATGAATGAGATTCTAGAGATGGAAAAGGCACTAGCTGTTCATCATGCAATGGATGATCTTAACTACCTGGGAGGAACGGAGGATCAGTATTGGGATTTATTAAAAAATGAAAAATTACATAGAGACAGTGATTATCCTGTTTTTCCAACAGTTGTCGAGTGAGAGGAACTACCTAAGTTTCTACTACAGACGTTGGACGTAGGAGTCACATATTGTTGTAGAAATCAAGTAAGTGGTCTTGTTCATGATAGCGATGAAATGCGAGAAATGTGTGTCAACTGGGGCCTAGATTACGATGCCCTCGGTCCTGAAGGGTGCGTACACGATATTGACGAAGAAGATGAAGACAGTGAAAATGAAATAGTGCCAGACAGCGACGATAATAGCGAATGATAATTATTTTTTTTCTTGGGGTGTACGTTAAATTATTGTACTAAAGTATTAATGCTAAATATCAATTAGATTTAACCCCAATGGAAACATAATTTTATTTCATACATTTTGCAAGCTGGACATTTACATACATTTATAACAACAAATTACTGCAACAAAACACTACGTGTATCCTTGATAATGGGCACATTGGATGAACTTCCACCAGGAGCTGAATTACCACCGCTACCCAAACCAGCTGAAGGACATTTACGATGGTCGTGTCCTGTTTGGGAACATATGCCACATTTACACGCACAAACAGTATCACCAACATCCATTTGGTTCTGTATACACGTTCTTTTTTGCACTGGTTGTTGACGCACATAATCCTTGTCACGCACCATTTTAAATGGTTCTGGTGGCCAATAATGCTCAACACCCACTGGCTGCAACTGCCCTCTATAGGTGTTTAAGTATGCAGCAACATTATATTCTTTATCAACGTACCTCATTGCCGCGAAACCTGTATGTTGAAAGCACTTCATGGCATGTGAGCACGGCATGTGATAGATGGACCATTTCCCACAGGAGCATAACCTTCTGGCTTCATTGACAGTGTGTGTATTATTCCCCGGTTGTGATGAATAGCAGTGCAAACTTCAAAAATATTTCGCTCGTTGCAATACTGCAAAATGGAATGCCACTGTGCTCGCTTTATGTATTTCTCAAATCTTTTCATTGGTATTGGCATAAAGTCAACACCCTTTTCCATCAATGACGATGCACGTCTAGATCTTTCAACAAACCTCTCCGCCGTCTGCTCGAATGACATCTGCACCATGGTAGTGACAGGCAATCTACGTGCAAACTTCAATAACCCATTGAAAGACTCTGACATATTTGTAGTGAGAATTCCCTATCTTCTGCCACTATCTGCATGCAAAGTCCATTTGTCAAGCTCATGTCGCATCAACCAACTATAGGCTCCTTGGTCTTCCTGCCTGCTCAATTCCATTCGCCTCCTAAATTTACACTCTTGGTGATTTGTTTCACCATCCACATTAAATCATGCAAGTCCTTGTTCGGATAAGCCCTTTGGAAGTTGGCCTTCAGATGCCTCACACAGTAACGATGGTAGGCATATGGTTCCTGCCGTGCACGCAAATTCTGTACAGAACTTAAAAAACCGCCATGCTGATCAGATATTAGACAAATACCTAAACGCTGTCCGATAACGTGCTCCTTCAAGTGCTTCAAAAATAATGTCCACGTCTCTTGGCTTTCATTGGCAAAAATAGCAAATACTAGGGGAAGTATACTTCTCTTAGCATCTACTGCAATGGCGATCAACAACTTAATATCATACTTTCCATAGACATGAGTGCCGTCTATGGATATTACCGGCCGACAATGCACAAAACCATCAATGGCTGGTTTAAATGCCCGGAACACATATCTAATTATGTGTTCTAGTATTCCCGGACTCCGCTCAAGCTTCTATTCAATAACAATCCCGAGGTTAAAGTGTTGCAATGCGGCCATGTACCTGGGTAAAGAGGCAAAGGACTTATCCCAGTTACCATAAACAATTTCAAACGCACGTTTGTACCCGAGAGATGCCTTTCTTTTGGTAATGGTACATCCATATACTTGGTGGACAGATATTATACACTCTTTGATCTTGTACCTTATGGACGCTTCAATGTGTGGAATCAAGACAAGAGAAATCAAGTTAAGATTCAAGTTAAAATGATTCCCACTGAATGTGTCCATTTCATAATTGTGGGTGCCAATGTATTTACCCACATTTAGCTTCCTCGCACGCAACATCCAATTACAACCTTAAAACTATCTACGACAAATAACCTTGTATACTTCCGGAGATGACTCATGAATCACGATCTCACGACACTCTTTTATGCTGTACATATGCACCACCCTGCTTAGGCGCGCTTTATCAGCAAAAAATATGCCCTTTGACAGTACTGTTGCTCTAGATTCATCACACATTGCTGTCCGAATTTGCCAAGATCCCTTGTGAGGACATCCACATCCGGCATGCTTGGCAAATGATCAAGGTAGGGAATCTCCCTTGAATGAAACAGCACATGGGACGCGTACACTCTTGGTCTAACAGGAGGTGGAGCATGCTACCTCGTCAAATCTGGTTTAGCATTCTCATCCTCATTATCACCACCCTCATCAGGGAAGGGTGTTTCATCTCCAGACTCATCAGCATTGTTGTCATAATCATTATTCTCTTCCTAACTCTACGCATCTGCCATATCCCGATTAAATATGTCGTCTTCGGGAAATTAAGTAAGGACAGGACCTTCAAGTTGCTCGTTTTCACTGCACAACCAATAAAATAATGAGTTTCTCAAATTCATAAAAACTTTACATATACACTTTATCACTTCACTTACAAATCATAATGTATTGATATCCCATGATGCATATTATCCTGTTGGTGGTGACTCCCGGATGAACCCATCATGATCCAACACACTAAAACTAGGCATATTCCAACTGTCCGTTGGTTCATAACTTGTAAAATTCATATCTGGCCGGTACCCCCTGTGGAATATATGAGTGCTAATACAAATTCAATACATAAAAATAAACATCGCAACACAAGAAAAAATTAAAGTTTACCACTTGGCTTTTGTATTATGTAAACTTGAGGAGAAATTATATCCTCGGTCCTCATTCGCCTGTGGAGATAAGTTCAGATCAGGCCAAACTCTTTCACTCGGAACCTGTTGGGGTAAAAGTGCTCCAAAATAACCACCCGATGATTGAGGGATATCCCTACTTTGCGGAACCTCATTATTGCGAATGTCTTCAGCCTTGACGTACATTTCCAACATTTTTATCACAAGAAGTTTCCAGTGTTCATCCGGAGTCCTCAAAAAATCTATCAGAGTCTCATCGTCTTCGATGTTAAAATCAGCATAATAAGCAACCCCTTGCGGAGTAACAAAATACGAATATATTTTGGTTACTTTAATGTTCACCGAATGTTTGCTCACACTCATTTTCTTACATAACAACGATGCATATCTATTGTACTCCATTGTAAGTGGCAACTTAACATGACACTGTGGAGAACAACTATAACGTACTGAGTTATTCTCCACTACAACCTCACCCCCCCCCCAATATAATGAAACCCTAATTTTTCGCTCTTCGGACATTATGACAAAATGCAAAATAACTTAACGAACAAATATTTCAGAAGATTTGACGGATCCTGAATGGATTTTTACAAAATTCTGAAACTCCTTAAATAAGGAAAAAAACAGCCCGGGGGTACAATTATTTGATGTATAGCACCTTAAATATGCGCATTATACCCCTATGAATTATTGTGTGTTAGTTAAGTATAAAAGAATTATTGGTGGGCCCAACATTTATGTATAGCGTGGTATATATGCGCTATACCTATAGCGCGGTTATTCACTACGCTATACTTTAACAGGCAAATGTGCCGTTAAGATATAGTGCGGTGAATAACCGCGCAATATATATTATGGTGCCCAGTATTATTTTTTTACCTATTTTGATCTCTTGAGTCTTAAAATACACACTTTAGTTTCGGGCTCTACCTAATTCTGAAAGTTAAGTGTCATTACGATCTCTCTAGAGAAATTTGGATCGTGACAATGTTGCAATCTTTGAAGGGTTGTGTTCTATTGGGAATGAAAAGGCTCCTGGAATAGATGGATACAATGCAATATTCTTTAAGAAATCATGGTCCATAATTAAAGAGGAGGTTTGTGCTGCAGTCAAAGAGTTTTTCAACACAAGAGCTGTGTATAGAGCAATTATTGCACCACACTACCCTACTTCCTCAAATTGCCAACCCTACAACAGCGAGAGCCTTTATAGACCTATTGCCTGTTGTACAATGCTTTATAAACTAATCTTTAAAGTTCTTGCTTCCAGAATGCAGAGGATAATGAATTATATTATCTGGATTTGTCTCTGGAAGAAAATTTTTTGATAATATTATTCTAGGACATGAGCTTGTCAAAGCTTATAGCAGCTATGTTCTCCCTTTATTAAACCCTTTTCAGAAATTCTTGCACAATCGATTGGGGAAGTGCTCTAACACCCTCCGGCTAGTGTAACCCGATTATTGAATAAGTTTGTGGCTCGATAGGCTGAATAGAGAAGAAAAAGCAGCCCCGCAAAAAATGGTTGTGCAAACAGACTTACCAAATACTGGCTTTGGTACCACGTAAACTAACTTATCGAACATAAAACCTTAAGGCAATGAACGAAATAGCCTACGACCATTTAAACCCTTTTAAACCGATGTGGAACAAATGCTCCAATAAAAGAATATCAAAATAGCAAATAATAAGAAGAAAATTAAGCTATTCAAAAAATTTCTTTCTTAAACAACCGTAACATTTGCAAATTATGAACACCTAATCACAAAAAACTCTTCAAAGTCTTTTGAATCCAACGGGAAGAGAATAACATTAATTAAGATTCCGAAGTTGAAATATGTGATTTTTAAATTTTCCTCTTTTATTTGCTTCTGCTATATGAAATAACAAGGAAAACACCATTTATTGGAAAAGAAAAAGAAATAATTATTTTACTTTTGTTTGATTTTTAGGTCTTTCCATAAGGTTAATTCACTTAAGTATATTATTTCCTGCCCTTCTTAATTATCTTGTTTGAGCTTTACCGTTTAAAGAATTATTTACTAACATTAATTATAAAGGTTATTTGACTAAATTACCCTTCCCAATCGTGTGCCATATAATTTACTCCTAGAAACTATCAAGACGTGTCATGTTCATGTCCGAACAAATAAAATGATAAATTTATACTACATGAAGTTTCAACTTGTTTTGAATATTTCTTCCATTCCTCTAATCTTACTAAACAAATTTTAACTCGTTCTTGTCCATGTTTTTCTCCGGCAAACTCCTCGTGATGTATGTTTCATAGGTAGAACTGCATTGAGAATCAATCAGGAATATCTCAATCAATATATCACCTATTCCATTTTTCAATTATTTGAGATCAGCTATCGAAATAATTTATAGTCATTTCGTTTTATTCAGATCCATTTGCTTGAAGAATTTCTTTATAGTATTATTGAAATGAAAGGCGTAAAATGGGACGAGGCAAAATTGGAGGAAATAGAGGCAAATAAACCCGTGAGAATGAAGATAACAGAGCCAAAGACACCATTTCATCACCCCAAGATTGATGATGATAATAATTTTGATGAGGTTGGCAATGGTAGCGATGTGGATGACGACATGGCATCATGTTCAAGTAAAAGTAGTAAATCTCCGAACTATAAGGATGATCATGAAGATTATGTCATGGATCATAATGATGACGACGACGACGATGATGAGGAGGAGGAGGAGAAGTCAGAAAGGAAAAGGAGTTTCATAGAGCATAGAAGAGGGCATTATGATGAATATAAGAGGATCAAAGAGCTACAACGAAATGGTTCGTTTCTTGAAGAACCTTCTGATAATGAAGAGGATGATTTACCATTGGCAGATGGTGTTAAGGGCATAGAAATTGAGAAAGAAAAAGCTGACACTTCTGCATAGTCATCATCTGATCTTATTTCCATGAATGTTTTGTTGTCTTTTTTCTTTTTCTGGTTTAACCATTCAATATCTACAGCTCACATGATCTACATTAGCGCTAGATAGGATTAACGTCTGGTTGAATGCGATTTATCTTCGATCCCAAAGACATGAATGTTGTTGACATGACACCGTTGTTGGTGAAACTGCTGCTTTCGTTTTCTTTTTTCATGTGTATATTTTTCTTGCAAGTTGTATGGCACATTTTCCTTTTAGATGTCAATGGCTGCCATCACTTTTTGCTAGGGAAATGAATTATTTATGTTATGAAATCGCTACAGTGGAAGATGATGTGTCAAGTTCTTTAATTAGATGATTTTACATAGTTTGGCATTGTTGTTTCAGTGACAGATTATACTGCTTGGATTTGATACTTTTTCCCAGGTTTCAGTTATAATCTTACACTACAAAAAAATTGGTCAATTATGGCGGTTTATTTATGAGGGTCATAAAAAACTCCCACTATATATTTATTTTGTGGCGTTTGAGTCAACCCCCACAAAAAAGTTTTTACTGTGGCGGTTTATTAATGGGGGTCATAAAAAACTCCCACTATATAATTATTTTGTGGCGTTTGAGTCAACCCCCACAAAATAGTTTTTACTGTGGCGGTTTAAGTGTGGGGGTCGTAAAAGACCCCCACTATATTTTCAATTCGTGGCGTTTGTTCTTACCTCCTCAAAAAAAAAATTATTGGCAGTTTCTTTGTGAAGGTATCAATTCTAGGTGTTTGAGATACTGTTGCAATTTGCTACAAGTTAACAATTATTAACTCATGAAGTATTTTAGTTATTTTGTCCACCTTATTTCTTTAAAATTAAATCAAATTACGTATTTTAGTTAAAACTTTGCTAATTAATGCAATTTACGTCAATATCTATACCTTCTATAGTTTGTAATCTTTTTATCCTCTCTTTCTTCAACTACAAAAAAAAAAAAAAGGTTTTCCATTATTTCTCTATGTCTTTTCTATGATTGCCTTTGTGCATTTCTTAAATTCATTTCTCTACTGTAGCAGTTCTTCGCATCAGCAATTCAACATCTCTACAGTTCTTTCCTGGTAGGAATTCTAATCCCCCGACATCAGGCGCACATCCTAAGAACAAACAATCAGAAGCTGAGCAACAACAACCAGCAAATTTTGCCGAGAATTGCGAACAACAGAGCAATTTCGTACATCAAGCTCAGGCAAACCAATTGGCTCAAAATCGATGCCAAGCAATTCCTGCTGCTGAGAATACTGTTTCCCGACCCTCAAAACCAATTCTCATTGAGCAATCTCCACAATGTTAACAAAAGGTGTTGCTACATACGGAACAGTTGTGAACAATTCTGCCAATCAGCAAGGTGTACAAGAACAGCAAAAAGAAGGTGTATCAGAATCAAGAGAATTAATAGCAACAGTTGATGGAGTGCCCATGTATCTTCAAGGTCGAAAGGAGACAGAATTGCAGTTAGCTGGGGAGTCGAGTAAGGAAAAAGAAATGCAACTGCAAATTAATATACCTTTGAAGAGCACGTTGCAAACACTCCATGATATTGTTACGTACAATGTTGAACCAACGGGTAATATTTGTATAGAAATGCAGCAAATGGAGGATGAAGCAGATGATGAATCCACGGCAGCTAGCTTTAAAAAGATAGCAAGGGAAGCAAATACATGGGCAAATTATCATGACGTTCGTCTGCGCTAAATGTGATGCTTTGGAAAGACTGGAACTTTGGGATAATCTGTACTACCTTGCTAGTGATATGGACTGTCCTTGGATGGTAGGAGGTGATTTTAATGTTCTGTTAAATGAAGAAGAGAAGATAGGAGGACGGCCCGTCTTACCACCAAAGTATGAAGATTTTGCATTTTGCGTTAATTCGTGTGGTTTGTTCGATCAAGGATATAAGGGTAGCCCATTTACATGGTGGAATGCGAGATCAAATTCAGAGTGCATCTTTAAAAGAATAGACAGGATTTTAGTAAATTCAGATTTTCAGAATCTTTTTCCAACTGTCGATATTGAACAACTTATCAGAATAGGTTCGGATCATGCTCCATTATTCATGAGCTGTGGTGAACATGCTGCGACGTCAGTTGTGAAACCTTTCAGATTTTTGAATTTCTGGACAAAAAATCCTGCCTTTCTAGATGTGGTGCGACAGCATTGGACAGCAGATTTCATAGGAGATCCGTTTCTTATGTTTAAACATAAACTTAAGAAACTGAAGATTGCACTATCAAAGTGGAGCAGAGAGACAT
>MCJB01018605.1:69712-123679 GCA_002018475.1 Nicotiana obtusifolia | reverse complement strand
GCTAAGCAGACAGCCATGAAAGCCCTTTTGAACACTAAGATGGCTGAAGGATCTTCGGTTAGGAAGCATGTACTTGACATGATGAGTCTTCTGAACGAACTGGAGGTGCTTGGAGCTGTGATTGATAAGGAATCTCAAGTTGAGATGGTCCTACAGACTCTGCCTGACAGTTTTCAGCAATTTCGCTTGAACTACAATATGAACAAAATGGATTTGTCACTTGCGAAATTGTTGAATGAGCTGCAGGCGGCAGAGTCCATTATCAAGAAGCAAGCCCTAGCTGTGGCAATGACTGTTCAGAAAGGTTCAGTTTCTAAGCCGAAAGGCGGACAGAAAAAGAAGAAGGCTTGCAAGGTTGTGGCACCCGTAGGTGCTGCTGGTGGTGTAAGCAAGCCTAAGGGCAAGTGTTTTCACTACAAGCAGCCTGGGCACCACAAGAAACAATGTCCCACCTATCTGGCCAAGATGAATAAGCAAGGTAATTCATTTTTAAATATCGTTGAAACTTGTTTAGTGGCTGTTTCTACCATGTCATGGTGTGTAGATTTGGGAGCCACTAATCATATATGCACTTCTTTTGCAGGGGTTTCAGGAAACGCGGCGGCTAAGTGAGAATGAAATTTGCGTTTTTCAAGCCAATGGCGAACCAGCACCAGCTTTAGCGTTAGGATATATTAGAGTTGAGTTTAGTAGTGATAGAGTTTTGAATTTAAAAGACGTTTTATATGTACCTTCCATTAGAAGGAATTTGCTTTCAGTTTCTAGATTAATGGATGCTGGTTATAATATCTTTTTTATTAATAACTCTGCTATTATTAAGTATAATAGACTTTTTATTTACACTGCTGCTAGAGTAAATGATTTGTTTATACTTAATATTCCTCCTGAAATCATACAACCAAAAGAGCTAAATAACGTTGACCTGTCACATAAAAAAAAGCGTATTTCTGAATTGAGTCAAACTTATTTATGGCACTTACGTCTAGGTCATATAAATCTAAATAGGATATCAAGGTTGGTTTCTGATGGACCCCTGAGTTCATTGAAAGTAGAGGCACTACCAACATGTGAATCCTGTTTAGAAGGAAAAATAACCAAGAGACCCTTCCCTTCTAAATGAAATAGAGTCAGTGATAAGTTAGAATTAATCCATTCCGATTTGTGTGGACCTATGAATATACAAGCAAGAGGTGGTTTTGAGTATTTTGTGACTTTCACAGATGACTACTCTAAATACGGATATATTTATTTGTTGCGCCCTAAGTCTGAGTGCTTTGAGAAATTTAAAGAATTTAAGACAGAAACGGAGAAACGACATGATAAACATATCAAATCACTGCGATCTGATCGTGGTGGTGAATACCTTTCTGCAGAATTCATTAGATACTTATCAGATTGTGGAATAACGTCTCAATTATCTGCTCCAGGAACACCACAACAAAATGGTGTAGCAGAAAGAAGAAATAGAACCCTTATGGAAATGGTCAGATCAATGTTCAGTTATTCCGATTTGCCCTCATACTTTTGGGGATATGCTTTAGAAACGGCTAATTACATTCTGAATTTGGTTCCTTCCAAGTCAGTACCTTTGACTCCAACAGAATTGTGGACTGGGCGCAAACCCAGTCTGCGGCATATTCGAGTTTGGGGTTGTCCAGCACATGTGTTGAAAGGGAAAACAGATAAATTGGAATCAAGGACAGAGGTGTGCGTTTTTATTGGATATCCAAAAGGAACAAAGGGAGGTTTATTTTATTGTCCAAGAGAAAAGAAGGTAATTGTTACGACAAATGCCAAGTTTCTGGAAGAGGATTATTTAATAAACCATGTTCCTAGAAGCAAACTTGTTTTGCAGGAATTGAGCAAAGAAATACAAAAGATCCATCTCCAAAACACATCCCGGCAGCCAGTATTGACATACCACTGCGTTCTCGTAGTGGGAGGAATGTCAATAGGCAAGAGGATGCACAAGAGGCATTGCCCAACATCTCGCTGCCCCAAAGCAGTGAGAGTAATGTTGAGCAACCTGCAATTGTGCAACCTGCAATTGAAGAAGAAGCTCATGAAATCCTGGCACCACAAGGTGAGGAGACTAACGTTGAGCACCCAGTTCTTCAAGATAATGTCGTGGACGAAAATGCACCTGTAGTGTCTCGTCGTAGTGGGAGAATTATTAGAAAACCTTCTCGGTATGTACTCTTGGGAGAATCTTACGATAGGATCCCTGAAGAGACTAATACAGAACCTCTAAATTACGACGAAGCACTACAGGATATAGATGCTGAAAAATGGATTACTGCTATGAAATCTGAAATGGAGTCTATGTACTCCAATAAAGTCTGGGATCTTGTAGAACCACCTGCGAGAGTCAAACCTATTGGCTGTAGATGGATCTATAAGAAAAAGAGAGGAGTGGATAGAAAAGTGCAAACTTTTAAAGCAAGGCTTGTTGCGAAAGGGTTTACTCATAAAGAAGGGATCAATTATGAGGAAACTTTTTCGCCGGTAGCAATGCTTAAATCAATTAGAATCCTCTTATCTATTGCTGCTCATTATGATTATGAGATCTGGCAAATGGATGTCAAGACGGCTTTCCTTAATGGAAGTCTTGATGAGTGTATTTATATGGCACAACCAGACGGTTTCAAGAAAAGCGGTGATGAACACATGCTGTGTAAGTTGAACAAATCCATTTATGGATTGAAGCAGGCATCTAGGGCATGGAACACTTGTTTTGACAAGTCGATTAAGACTTTCGGTTTTGATCAATGTAAAAACGAGTCTTGTGTCTATAAAAAATGGGATGGAGAAAAAGTAGCTTTGTTGGTGCTGTATGTGGATGATATCTTGCTCATAGGAAATAATGTGGGCATGTTGATTTCAGTCAAGGAGTGGTTGTCCTCACACTTTGATATGAAGGACTTGGGGAGAAGCAGCTCATATCCTTGGGATCAAGCTCACGCGAGATCGCAAGCAAAGGATATTAGGCTTGTCTCAAGCACTTTATATTGATACTATCCTCGCCAGATTTAGCATGCAAGATTCCAAAAAGGGATTCCTTCCTTTTAGGCATGGAATCTCTCTGTCCAAGGATCAGTCTCCTAAAACGGCTGATGAGATAGAGAAGATGAAGGCGGTCCCTTATGCTTCTGCTGTAGGGAGCCTTATGTATGCAATGCTATGTACTAGACCTGACATCTGTTTTGCTGTTGGCATAGTTAGCAGATTTCAGTCTAATCGTGGGAGAGAGAACATTGGACTGCCATTAAGCATATAATCAAGTACCTGAAAAGGACTAGGGATTATATGTTGGTTCGATCTTGTACCCATTGGGTATACAGACTCAGATTTCCAGTCAGATAAAGATTCTAGAAAATCTACCTCAAGAAATGTGTTTACCTTAGGAGGAGGAGCCATATCTTGGAGGAGTATTAAGCAATCATGTGTTGCTGATTCCACCATAGAAGCCGAATATGTGGCTGCCTCTAAGGCTGCCAAGGAGGCTGTTTGGCTCGGGAACTTCCTGAAAGAGCTTGGTGTTGTCCCTTCGGTACAAGCACCAATTATACTTTATTGTGATAATAGTGGTGCGGTTGCAAACTCGAAGGAACCACGAAGCCATAAGAGGAGTAAACATATTGAGCGTAAATATCATTTAATTCGTGACACTGTTCAGAGGGGAGGGGTAAAAGTTTTGAAGATTGCATCAGCGGACAATTTGGTAGACCCGTTTACCAAAAGCTTGCCGCATAAGATTTTTGACAAGCATGTAGAAGAAATGGGTATTAGAGTTGTAGATGCATGGTTATGAGTCTAAGTGGGAGATTGTTAGGATATACTATTAACCATGTGGTTTGATTATAGTATTATGTTTTATTTATTGGAACAATTGTTTATTTATTTATTCAATTCAATGAAGTCTTAATTCAAATAGATCATTTGTTCATATGTGTGCCCTTTACTTATATAGTAGACGATTTAGTGTATGGAGCTTTAGCTCATGCGCGGAAGATTTAAATTGTCGGTTCTTATAAGTTATAAAGTTAATGTTCACAATCAAAGATGAAACTGGGCAAAGCATCTTGATGATTGTAGCATAAGATTAAATTATAATCTATCTTGATTATGGGAATGGTTCAGTTCCGACTTCTTATGCTAGTACATTTTTGTGTATTGAACGGACCAAGTAGAGATAAGTGTTTTTGAACTGAATATATAAAACTACCTCTCTAGCTCATTGAATGTTCTTATACTCTTAATCTTGATATAATTATTATGATCAATGTGCTTCGTTCATTATTTTGATTTATTAAAAGGTACGACTCAACTGCGAGTTAATGTGTTCCTGGTAAATTAAATAATGGCAAAGTGCATTTGTGAAAATAATAATTAGTTGATAGAATCCGTATCTTGACCATTGAGATTGATGATACCCCTTTATGGATGCTTGAAAATTTTCATGTGAAAACCCTGCAGGTGAATTTTGTATCCGTCACATGAAATAAGTTAAGCGGAAGTATAAAGGATTAAATTAGTCGATGAATTAAATTTTCAGTAATTTAATTTATCTGATTGGTATTTGTAATCTTAACACGGGGAGTTAAATAAGTTTTAATGAATGATTTCGAAATTAAACTGAGGAGTTCAATTACAGCTTTCTAGTGGAATAAATTATAATTTATTGTGGTAGGATTAATTCATTTATATTCCGAATTAATACCACAATAAGAAGCCTCATTATTGAATCTGTGGTCCCTACTGTGCCTGAATATTCTAGAACAAGGAAATTAAATAAGAAAATAGTATCCTTGGTGGGTTAGGAGACTGCTACACATTTTTGGTGTGTAGTAGACTCCTACACGTTTTTGGCTACACGTTTTTAGTAGGAATAAGACTTCAAAACGTTTTTGGTCTTGTCTACAACTAAGAAAAACGTGAAAGAAGAAGAAAAAAAGAACCCTAGAGGGAGCTTCTGTTTTTGGCCGAAATACATACAAAATATACTATTTTTCTTGAACAAAAATATTTGCCACTCAAGTATCACGTTCGGTAGAGATTCAGGATACACAGTAGAAGACCGTAGACCTGGATAGCGCGAATATTATTGAAGATTTATGCAGTAACTTCAAGAGGTTAGTGTTTCTATCTCGTTAGTGATTATATTTATCTAGTTTACATGTAAGATTATTTGGTCTTGGATGATTGCTTCCATTGCGTTTATATGCCTTTTTTCTATCACCTCTGTACTGTTATGAATACGTTTTCAATACACTGATTGCTCTTACAAATGTATCACCAGAAAAAAGAATTGCTCACATAATAAGTGCGATTAACAGGCAATGTGGATCAGTGGATGTTCTTCCTCCACACCACTAGCGTGGCGCCATTGAATTGCTATAACTACTCTACTTTGATTTACTGTAAGAATTAAATGCATAAGATCTGGTAGAAATTACGACAGCTTGAGTTCCATTTAATTCTTATCGTAAAATCTGTATTTAGTCAAATTAGAACAACTCATAAATTAATGTATTAGTGGTACATTAGTGATCTAACTTTTTAACATTGAGTTCAGTTGAATTCATAACTTTCGACGCAAAACATAAATTTATGTATAATATTATATGATCTCATAATTATAAAACTAAAATAAATTTAAAGATAAAAACCTTAAAAATTAAATTCATAGGGTTTAAATGCCGAACATTCATTCTGATTAGTGATGGAATAAAAGCATTATGTGACAGAATTTCTGTTCAATGTCTAACATCACATTAAAAACTTATTTTTGAAGAGCGGATCCATCGCAACTAGAGACGGATTTTCTTAACTTTTCCCAGCTTGTGACAGATAAGAGACAGATTTTCGACATTAGCAATATAATCATTTTGTCTATTTGGAAATTTCTTAGTTATCTGCTTTAAAATTCATAAAGGCTTACAAAGTTATACATTTGCAGCTCCGCCAAAAATATTTATATTTACAGGCTAATGTACATTTTATATATATATACATATATATATATACTAGTCTAAGTGTACGCGCGTTGCGCCTATACCTTATTTCTATGAATATAATTTTTCTTAAACTACATAATTGTTATAAAAATATATATGAGTTAGTATAAATTAAAAGTTGAAGAAAAAGTACAGGTTACAAAAAATGATGATTGTTGATCTTAATTAACTAACTCAAGGAAAAAGCTATATTTATAGAAGTCTTCAATCATCTCAATGAACAGATAACTCTTGAAGATTTAAGAGTGATTCTGAATTTTTCTGAAAATCAATATTTTAAGTTAATTGCAGAAAACACAAGCAGGATAGCTAAATTCAGGCTTTTTTGTCAAGCGAAATATTAATTGTTTTATTTCTTTGATCAAAGATAAATAATATGAGAATTATTTCCAACAGACAAGAAAAGAATAAATCTCTATTAAAAAAGTAGAAAATGCTATATTTTGATTAAACTACACTTTCTCATTTTCGAGAGAGCTTTCGTTTCTGTCCAAGCACATAATCGTGCATCCTAGATTTAACATCTAGATGTTGTGTTTTTATAAAACGAAGAGTTTATGATTGAAAAATATAGTGTTCATGCATGTTAAAATCAGATTTCGAATTAAATATTATCCCAAAATATAAGTAAAGTACAAACTTCTTGCATATTACAATCAGATTTAGAATTTATATTTTTCAACTAATTTTCACGCAGGGTTAATTCTTGTGCCGTGATAGTCAGTTCTCATATAAATTGGAACTCTTTAAAGATAACTCCGACTTGATTCAAAATATATATTTAATTGTCTATATAGTGAAAAAGTATTTTTTTGAGAAATTTTTTACATAAATACTTTGCTTGTTTATTTTTCTAATAATATTTTTTATGAGTTTCTAATTTTTTACTTACATAAAACATATTCATAAATGGCTTCTGACAATTATAATTTTAGATTTATTTTACTATTTTCACATATAAAACGGCAAGAGATTTAATCTTACTTAAAATCTTGCACTAATTTTTATTCATAGAGTTATATCTCTTTAAAACTATTAGTTCTACATTCATTTTTATTAACAAGGGATGTTGCTATTATCAATAGGACTCTAGGCGGTTAGTTTAGTGGATTAATAAATGCTATTATAAATAGAACACTAGATACTTAGTTGGTGTAAAACGTTGCAATTATTCTCAATAACAATATCGTTATTCAGTTTCAAGTTAAAATTGGTATTCTGTAACTAAACTTAAGGAGTATTTAACATTGAGGATTTCCTACATTATTCAAATAAGGAAAAATTTAATAGTTATAATGTTAGTTGATTTCAAACTTCTAAATATTAGGAAACAATAATTAAAAGACCATTTTGTCTTGCATGAAATATATTTTTAAAGGGTAAAAAAGGTGAACGATATTTCGCTAAGGGTCTTCGTGCTTTTAATATATATATATATATATATATATATATATATATATATATATATACACACACACACACATGCAGGGGCGACTCTAAGGCTAGGCCAGTGAGGCAATTGCCTTAGGCCCCAAAATTTACTTTAAATTATTATTATTATAATTATTATTATTATTATTATTATTATTATTATTATTATTATTATTATTATTATTATTATATAATTTGTATAAATAATTATTATAACTATAAGTGTTACCGTGTATTTTTTTATTTTTTAATTGAAGTTATTTCATACCAATAAGTTCATAAACTATGGTAGTTTTCCTCACTCGTTAATTATTACATTTGTTTCACTCTTTAAATATAATTTTTTTTAATATAGGAATTAAGTTATATATATCGACAACATAATGAATTTCTTTTACAATCTTCTCTAAAACTGCATGAACACAAAAGTGTTCATACACCGATTTTTTTGGGTGTAATTTAACATATTATATTAGGTTATTTGCCATTTTTTTAGATATTCACCAATGAGTGCTACTTAATAAAATAAATTGCACTTATCGTTTAAATTGAATTAGAAGGTGTAAATAGTTTGACAATGCCAATGCTCAAAACTTAAACTATTACGTTATGTACATTCATTTCTTTTTCTTGTTCATGATGATAGCCAAATCAAAAAATTTACTTTGAGTTCCGGACTTCAACATCTGATAATCCAACACTTCATTCTTTGTGTTCTTTTTTCAAGGTTTTTTTTTTGACATTTGCTATTTTTGTCTTAAATGATTAATATGTTGCTTAGAAAGCAATTTTTTGATAGTGTACAAATTTTTTTAAAATAAATTTAAGTGTCGTTCAATATGGTTTCGTCTTAAGTCACAAAATTCATTGAACCTCCCCTGTACAACTGTCAATTATTTTTTTAATTGAGCGACTATACAATGTAAATATCCAATATTAGAAACTTCGTTTTGCAATGGCAAAGTGCTCTCAAGAGCCCTTCTTTTGTAATAATGCATACTAACTATCACAAAATTTCCTTTTTAACCCAAAAAAAAATAAAAAAATTGAACTGCACGCTCTTTATCCATCAAGCTTGATTTCAACGTGCATATTAAATTCACAAACTTATATCCCAAAAAATTGAAATACTTCCTCCCGCATATGACAAATTGCTAAACAATAATAACAATAATAAAAATATCAAATTCGAGGTTGATTCTGACTATGCCAGCCTAATGACGTCTAGACTTAAAACAAGACAAAGAAAGTAGAAACATAAGTTTGTCTCTTGTATTTATTTTATTTAGTCTAAGAAAAAAACATAAATGTCGAGAGTAATTTATCGAATTCAGAATGATTCTGTAGGTGTTTTTCCTTTTTGTATTTATTTATTGTATTTGTAGTACCTCGACTTTGTCTCTTTATGCATCATTCAGTTAACATCAACTTACATAAGAGTATCATAAGTGTGAACTATCTAAAGTCAATATAGTAACAGTATAATTACGTCATTTTAATGAAGTCACTAATGTTAGTATATTATCATTAATGCGCAATTGATTGATATGATTTTATTTGTTTATTTTCTTTCATTTTGGGTACCAGCAATTGTGGCAATACTCCATAAACAAGGTGCTTTGTCCTAAATCTTGTTGGTTATATGTAAGGATGGCAAGTGGGCCGGGCCGGGCTCCAAACGAGCCGCTCTCGAGGGTCGCGGTTCCGAATCAGTCCCTAAATAAACGGGCTAAATGATCCCGAGCTAAACGTGCTTTTTATTGGAACATGCCCGGGACCGGGCCCATTAACTCATGATCCCGGGCTAAAAGGGTCGGGCCCGCTGTCCAAACGGGCTAAATAGGCCCAACGTCTAAGCAGTAAATCTTTTTTCTAAATAAATAGAACTTAGAGATAAAAAGATGTTAAAGAAACATCTAAGGCAATGCCTTGTAATTTTATTATAGAATTGTGACCTAATTTTTTAATTCATATTTAAAGACAAAAATAACGTAAAAAAATATTCAAAGCAATGCCTTGTAATTTTATTATAGCAATAAAAAAAATCACAATATCTTTCTTAATCTTCCCCCCTATGGAATGAGCACAACAAGGTGTTAATACCACCATTAAAAAGAAAAAGGAACTAATCAAGAAGTGCCAAAATACAACTAACATACTAATTTCTGTTCATACAAGTTACATACTATCTCTTGCGAACTTCATATATCCTTCAAGGTTCGGAGGAAGTTCCGTTGGTGATAGCGAAAAAGTAGATTGTTCATCGTCGCTTCCATTGTAGGACGAAGCAGCATCTTCAGCAAGTTCACTAGCATTTCTTCATAAGCTTCGTCTACCTCTCGTTGTGATTCAGCAAGTCCAAAATTTCTTCTTTCTGAATGAATCCAATCTCTGAAAAGTACTGATTTTTTCAAGCTATCCATCATAGACTGTGTAGTAAAAAGCTAACTCTATCTATCAACATACTCTTGGGGAGAAACAAGCAATACCAAATTTCATGACTAGGCAAACAGCGGAAACAACGCAAGTCTAAATTTTCTCAATCTACTTGAACCAAGAGAAGACAATAAATTAGCACAAATCGTAATACGGATAGCAATTATACCACAAGCAAACGAAAAATAAGAAGGCAAAAGTAATCAAGATACGAGACATCAAATTTACGTGGAAAACCCCTTCAACATGAAGAGGTAAAAAAAACCCGGGACCAAAGGCCCTCAAAGCTCCACTAAATCAATCAACAAGAGTTACAAATGTTCTCTAAATTAGCCACAAAGCAAGTTCCAAACCAAGAGCAACAATAAAAATTAAATTAAATTGAAGAAAGGAGAGAAATCACCCCAAAACTGAGCTACTATTCATGCCTCTAAAATCGAAGTTATAGGTATCCAAATCCATTCTCCACTGTTAAACTCCAAGAACCAGATTTGAGAACTCCCAATTCAAATTTGAGCACGATCCAACGGTTAACGCGTTAGAAATACTAATTGAGCGGACTGCCCAAGCAAAAAATTTCTGGAGCAAAATAACACACTTTTCTCTTTCACAGGGCTTCAAAAATAGCTGCCCCCTTATATTTTCTCTTTCTTATATTTCTAACTTAAAAATTAAAATAGTTCATATTTATGTCTTGATATTAGTGGGCTATAGGTCAATGTGGGATAAGTCTAAAAAGTATTTTATTTATCCACATAAAAAGGTAAAAAGCCCTAAAAAATCAACACATACAAGGTCTATCTTGTTGAAATGTTATACCCATGAGAGAAAAATATTTGCATGAATCATGCCAATTTGAACAGAAGGAGTATATGTTACTCGCTAATTGCATTGATAACGTTAAAAACGTCGAATCTTGATTTGAGAATATTGACCTCCAGACTTGGTGATTGAGAATTCGCGGGTATAGTGCGTGACATGTGTGAGCACGTGATTTTTGCCGTACCCGAAATACTCCTATAAAAAATAATAAAAATAATTTTTAATTAACTATTAGCCTTTTTTAGGAATTTTATTAGAATTTTAAATTACTTATATTTCTTGTTTGTTTAATTTTTTAAGTAATTAACTCATAAAAAATACCCAAAAATATCGTACATTGCATTTAGGATTTGTTTTATATTTTTTAGGATTGAATTAGTAGTTGTTGGTCTTATAAAATTGAAAAATTATAAAAAATAGTTCATTTTACACTTTTCTTAATTTTTAATCTTTAATACTTGGAATCAAGTGTTATTCTAATTTTATGAATTGTTATTTAGATTAATTTCACATTTGGGTAATTTAATAATAATAATAATAATAATAATAATAATAATAATAATAATAATAATAATAATAATAATAAAATGATAAATAAAAGAGTTAAAAAATAAAATAAAGAGAGGGAAAATCGGACTGGGCTGGTTTATATTAAATTAAACCAGGCCCAATTGAGTTTACTGGACCAACCCAAAACTTTTCCCCTTTTCCTTAAACCAAAACGACCCTGTTTCGGTTAATTGGCTCATCTGAGCCGTTGATCTCAACAGATCCAACGGCTCAGAACTAACCTCCCCTAACTATAAAACTGTCCTAACCGACCCCTACCCCCTCACCCCTCCATTTCCATCTTCCAAACGAAACCCCTTTTCTTCTCTAAAACTAAACCTAACCCTAGTCGCTTTAAGCCCCGCAGCCATGACCTTATCCCCTCAAATCCACTCCAAAACCGACCAATATCACACACAAACAACCATCGTTACTCCCTCACTCCAAACCTATACCCCATTTCAACCAAAAATTCCTAAAAACCTTTTCGTCGAAAAAAAAAAAACAGAAACCCTAAAAGCTCAAGTCTTTAAAATCAAACCTTTGTGGAGCCGATTTTGAAGCCAAGATGAACTTTAACCGTGTGTTCTTAACAAGAACACACGGTTAAAGTCGATTTTGATTTTCAAAATCAGATTTTTAGAAGATGTTGACCCGAGGTAGCTTTTCCCCTTTTTCTTTTCATTTTCGTTTTCTGATTAATTATTGTTGAATATTCTCATCTCCTACCCTTTTCTTTAGTTGTCTAGCATCTGATTTTATTTTTTTTATGGGGTAAAAAATCTGTCAGTGTCCATTTCTATGATAGAATGGTCGAGTCGTCAAGACTCAGTAGTGGCTACAGTTTAAAGGGTATATTTATGAAATTGGGCTTCTAAAATTGAAGCCCAAAAGGGACTGGGTCAGTAATGTTTGAGCTGTTATCTGGGTCGGGTAAAATTTAACCCGTAAAATGGTAAAATCAGAAATGGGTTAATTTGGGTAGTAATCTGTGGAAGATTCTAGAAGGCCCTTAGTGGCAATTAAATAAGTAAAACAGGAAACATTGGGGGGCAAAAGATACTTTTAAGAAGTTAAAAACAGAATCTGTTGAGGGGCTACAGGACATGCAAATCGGTTAATGGCGAGAGAGTGATATCGTGTGAGTAGGATTTTGTTTTTTTTTTTTGATAACAGAAAATCTAATTATTCTTCTGACTTGGGATATAAAAGGAGGAGCAGAGTTTAGTTTTAAAGGGACGAAAAGTCATTCACTCACATAGACATAAGAACATTCTCTGGGTGAGAATACAGTGATTCTTTTTTCTTTTCAAAATAAGTTTTCTCATTGCTTCCTATTTCTGCATTTAGCGCGTCAAGCTATTAGCTGACTGCTTGCTCGCTGTTTCTTCGTCAAAATTTTATTGGTATCCACTGCTAAATAGGTAAGCCCATATATCCCTGTAATTTCAAACTAAAATCACAAATGAAGTGAGTTATTTACTGTTTAGTGCTGCAAGGTTGACATGTTTACTGTTTAATCTATCTGAATTCTTCTCTATTCTGAAATGATGAATAGATGAACTTAGATCAGTTATTGGTAATGGATCATTGAATGATTATTGTAATACATGTTTTCTTCTCCTCGAGGTTCTGTTTGCTTTGCTTAGTTTATTCACTCATGATTGATTAACTATTTCTGATTGCATTGTATTTGATTGAAGTACTAGTTCAGAACTACTCCTAAATTGTTAGTAGTTATCAATAGCTGGTAGTCTTATGTTAATTACTGTTGTAATTAGAACACTTAATGTACTGTAAATCAGCATTTGCTCGACCAAAAATAAAATATTTAGTTGACATGCTCGAAGTTAATTACAGTAAGAACCAATGTACATCTCATCTCTGCTGTTCTGACTGATCTTCCTTATAATTGTATAAGTAATATTGAATCTGATAGAGTTCATGCCAATGAATACACACTGAATTATGTTTTCGTTGAGATGTCTGGGCCACATTGGTGGCCTATTTCTGAAATGCAATCTTGCTTAAGGTTGGTATTAAGCTTACCCCTGATCTGGCCCATTTCAGCAGCATTTAAGCCTAAATTGACGCTTGTTTTGCCTAAAATCTGTTCTGTTTGAAATTAGGCTATTTCTAAGATTTAAAACATGACTGTTTTTCTGGAAATAGTGTGAAGTTCAAAACATGAATACTTCTGAAATCTGCATACTGTTCTTCTAGATTTAGAATTAAAATTCGAAGTATGACTATGTCTGAAATTGATATAGAAACTCAAAATCTGGAATTAGTGATAAACTTTAAATCATGGCTACTTCTAAAATTAGTGTAAGATTCAAACTCTGGCTATTTTTGAGTATTAATGTTGAAATTTAAAAGATGGCTGCTGTTCTAGAAGTAGTGCTATTAGTGTAAAAATTCAGAATATAGTTATTTTATGGGGTTAGTGGCTATTTTTGTAATTGGGCCTGTTTCGTCTGAAATCTGTTCATTTTGAGATCAGGCTGTTTCTGAAATTTGGTGCCAAAACTTAAGACATAGTTGTTTATTCTGAAAAATAATGAGAATTAAAATGTGGTTGTCTCCTGAAAATTAATGCTGAAATTTAGAATGTAATTTTGTCATGGAATTAGTGGTTATATTTGCAAATGAATTTATGCTGAATGATTTGTACTGGGCCTGATTCACTGTTCACTGGAAATCAAATGGGCCTGCTATTGAGAGAAGTCTTAATAATGCATAGTGTTAAAAGTTCCTTTAAATTAATAGAGGTAAGCCATATAATTAACAACGATCACTTATGGCCCTCTTAATAGTTACATACAAGTTTTGAAATAATTAAGTCCTAAACGCTTCATACTTCGTAGCTTGCTTTTAGGCGCGATTAACAACATTGTGACTATGGGTACGATTCCCGTGACATAGTAACAATGCCAATTTCGAGGGTGCCTCTTAGGTGACTCGATTTTGAAATCAAATAATAAAACTGTCAAGTAATTTGAGGCGTGCCGTGCCAAATGAAATCTCCAAATACATGGCCCTCATTAATCAAATACTCAGAAAACGGAGGTGTGCTATTTAGAGAATTTCATGGCCCTCGAAAAGCTAAAAACGCATAGCTGCTTTAGTTGTGTTATTTTAATAACTCAATTCCCTAAACCCGGGTGCGCATTTATGTGACCCAAATCCAAATCTCAATGTTTAATGAAGATGTGTTACGGATCACGAGTGCATTTATGTGACGTGGTCCGCGACATATTTTAATTAACATTGCAATTCTCCAATAATTCTAAAAGGGGAAAAGCGGGATAAAGTGAAAATATACTATAGGCTAGAAATATGTATTAAAATCAGATAATAAGCCGATTATAACAATTGAGCGACCGTGCTAGAACCAAGGAATCCGAGGGTGCCTAACACCTTCCCTCGGGTTAACAGAATTCCTTACCAAGAATTTCAGGTTCGCAGACTTCGTTAAGAAAGTCGAAATTTTTCCTCGATTTGGGATAAAACCGGTGACTTGGGACACCAATCTAAAATTCCAAGTAGCGACTCTGAAAATAAATTAAATAATCCCATTTCGAATAATGTCACTTTAATTGGAAAAACTATTTTATATACTCCTCGGGGGTAGACGAAAATGAGGTGTGACAGCTCTGGCGACTCTGCTGGGGATCAAACCCAGAATCTCTGGTTCAGGGTTCAAGAATTCGAGCTTAAAATGTTTGTTATGATTGGCTTTATTATTATCTGATTTTATTACATGATGTGCCTAATGTGCTAAGTGCCGCTTTTACCGCTTTGATATTATTTGAACTGTATATAAAACTGTTCTGAACCCCTCTCTTCTCATTTTCGGGGATGTGCACGCTGGCCGTGACTTCCTATTCTGTTAGTGTCATACCGTGAATAAAAAAGAGGCCGGACAAGTTACAAAGCAGGGTGGCCTTTTGGTGCCCTGTACGTGGCCCCATCCTCGGCTCGAGTTATCCGCTCGGGTACACACGTCTAGAACAAATACCCAGGTTTTCAGCTTAGAATAACATAACTTCATGCCGGATCCCTAGTAGGAACGCTTATTTGCATCATATGCATTTGACTTAGGAGACTCAACACAGGGGTTGGGTCCGTCTAGGACAGGTGACCCCGAAATCAAAGACCATCCTGATGCATAATTTACGTGCTACTTGCGCATTATTTCGCCTCAGTTTGCGTGTTGACCGGCTATTAGAATAAAATTAGAAAAATTGAAAAATGAAATAATGAAAGGCGAGGTATGAGAAAATTGAGGGTTGCTTACACATTTTTCAAAACCTGGTGTCTAAAAATAAGTCGAAACTCTGCCGAAATTTTGAAAAAAAAAAAGAAGAAGAAGATATAGAAAACGAAAACAAATTTTCTGATTTTTCAAATTAAAAAAAAAAAGGTAAACAAAGGAAATTTCTAAATATTTTATCGCTTACTTTTGAAAGCTAAAAAATATATAATATTTGTCTTTTTAAACGAAAAACTCAAAATATGTTCCTTTATTTTTGTATAAAAAAAAATATAAAAGAAAAAAATAAATAAAATAAACTCAAAATATGTTCTTGCTTTTTAAAAGTCTTCTTTTCTTGCTTTTGTGAATAAAATGAAAGTTCAAATCTATTTTGCTTCAAAAGACTCAAAAATACTTTCGTTCGTGCTTTTTGATAATAAATAGAATCTTAGGAATTCGAGGCAATAAAATTTTTCTTTCTTCCTTAAAAAGATAAAGCAAAATTCAAGCAAAGAAAAAAGAAAAAAAAAACTATTTCCTTTGAAAATTCCCAAAGTAGTCTTTCTTGAAAATTAAAAAAAGAAAAAGAAAAAGAAAGATCAAAAATCCAGGAATACTCCTTTCTTCTTTTGAGTATTTTATTTTAGCAAATTTCAAAAAAAAATGGTTAGGTAGTGTCGTCTTTACATAAATAGCCCAAATGTTTCCGAAAGGACGCCGGAAGGCTTTTTTTGCAAAAATGACCACCTATTTCACTTTTGGCTGCTAGCAAGAATAGCCCTAAAATCTTCCCATTTGAAGTGCTGAAGAGCCGTATTTGCAAAAGTAGCCGTTTAGTTAAATATGTGCAAGATCGACCTTTTTGTCTGATAATTCGCTGATTTTTTCAATCACCTTAATTTAAATGTGGAGAACGAGCACGAATCTAAAAATGGAGATACTGACTAAGATTCTGTTGGAGCTGCACATGTGGTGGAAGGATTTGGGTGAGTCAGGGCAGAATACGGTTAAACGGTATTTGGGGGTGCTCCCGGACTTGCTGACAATTAGGCCTAGGGGAAACCTCATAAAGGCCTTAGTTACATTTTGGGACCCGGCCCACAATGTCTTTCATTTCTCAGACTTCGAGCTTACACCAACCTTGGAGGAAATAACAGGGTATATCGGGAAAAACGAAATTCCGTTAAGGCATAGATATCTGGTTGCTCCAAGAGCCATTACTCCGCATAAATTCCTAGATATGCTGAAAATAAGTAGAGGGGTCCAAAGCCCGAATCTGGAAAACGGCTTTTCTACCCTGCAATTTATCTATCAGCGGTACGGTCATGTAGGGGGCTTTAATAATCCGGAAAGCAAAACCTATAATAAAGAAAACTGATCGAAATGGGAAGAACACAGGTGTTTTGCTTTCATGGTAGCATTTTTGGGTCTCTTAGTGTTCCCTAGAAAAGACAGACACATTGATATTCGGATAGCCGGAGTTGTCAGCACATTGCTCACTCAGGCCAAGAGTGTCCTTGCGCCCATGATCATATCTGAGATCTTCCGAGCCCTCATAGCCTGTAAGGCCGGAGGAAACTTCTTCGAAGGGTGCAACCTTCTGTTGCAAATATGGATGGTTGAGCATCTTTGTCGGCGCCCTTGGTACATGAGGTACACATCGACAGAAGGGAGCTGCATAGCGGAATTCCAAGCCAGAGTTAAAGGTGTTAGTATGCCCGAAGGGGTCACAGGATGGATATCTCGTCTCCGTTCTGTCACGGCGGAGCAAATAGAATGGACGCTCGGTTGTTCTCCAGTCGACGAAATCCTATATATGCCGGCTTTTGGGCCTCATTTTCTCCTAGTGGGTCTTAGAAGCATCCAACCCTATACACCATATCGGGTCTTGAGACAATTAGGGAGGTGTCAAATGGTACCCAAGGATGAAGATCTCAGCCGTCATGCAATTGAAATTAGTGCCGATAGACAGTTCCCGAAAAAGGTGGTTCGTAAAATTTGAAGTGAATGTCAATACCTGCCGGCAAACACTTGTGTCCGGGACATGTCCCTAGGTGAAGTCTCCCCTGGTTATCTCGCGTGGTACAAGAAAGAAGTCGAGTCCAGACGACCGGCCAAAAGACCCCACCTCCAAGAATTTGTTGAAGAGTCACAAGCCCAATGGGACTGGTTGGCCAAAGAAAATGAATATAGGGCCACCATAAGCAAACTAGAAAAATAAGTCAGGGATCTTGATTTCGAGAAAGGTTTGCAAGCTGCAGCAGACGAAGGAGAAAAGAAAAAACTGACTCAGGAAAACGAAGCCCTCAAGGCTCAAATTCAACAGATGAAAATGGCTTCCAGAAATCAAGCAAGAAGCCAGGCAGATGGAAAGCTTATCAGCAGTTTGAGGAAGAAGGTAATAGAATGTCAAGACAGTCTAGAAAAATCTGAGGCAAAACAGGAAAAAATTAGAAAACAATTGGCAGAAAACGCCGAAGGGCGTGCACAGTTTGTCCGGCAAATAAAAAGAAGATATGAAGGAACAATCGCCGACTTGAAAAGAAAGGTAACCAGTCTTGAGAATGAAGCAGAGAAACAGGCCCGGAAGTTTAAAACAGACAGAGAGCATTTCTATGATCTGATGGCCCAGATGGAACATGATTTGCAACAGATACAGGATCAGAACCGTCATGACATTCAGGTGCTAAAAGCCCGAAATCAGCAAATAGGGCGCCTGCTTCAAGAAAAAGGTATTATCCGAGAAAAGGTCAGGGCCATTGCCGAATATGTTGTCGCGAAATGCCAAGTATGCGAAGATATGACTCAAACCACTTTCTTATATTCGTCCGCCAGATAATGAGCGATTTAGAGCAGCTCCAAGGGGATCTTGCACAGAGGCCCGTGGCAAGACTGAACAATGTCCCACGGGCCCCAGGAACTGAAGCCTTAATGTATTCCTGATTTTGCAATCCGTATTTTCTTTTCTGATTTTGAGAATTGTTTCAAGTCTGTTGTAGTTCTTCTTTAAAGATTGAGTCTGTAACAAAAATATTTTATTAATGGAAATTGAAAGTTTACAAAAATTGTTTCTCTATTTTCATATTTATTTCTCCAGAATTATGTAGTATCTAATTATTTTTTAAAAAAAATGAGAGGATGATCAACAGAAAAAGGGAAAAGAAAGCAAGAATAGAACGGAAATAAAGAGTAAAAATCAGAAAGTGAAAATAAAGAAATAGGCAAAGCCGGAATGAAACACGCAACCATTGTGAAACATATAGGAGCACATTTAACTGCTTAGGTGCATCACACTTGCCTATCTGTTATTTGCCCTGAACTAACTGGTTTGCTGTTGAGTATAGGTTTTGCTATCTTGGTGATTGGTTTTGTGGTAATCTGGCGTCTCATCCATATTTCACAAGGTCAAAGGGAAGTGTTGAAATGGTGTCTGAGATAACGTTGCCAACCATTCCTATCATAGAGGAAAACCCAATTTCAGGCATATTGGTTCCAGAATTGGCAGCTATCGAAGAAACAGACTATTGCGTCTCCGCATGATGGAAATGTGGGATGCCTGGATGAATGAAAAGGAACCACCGAGCGCAATTCTAGGGTTTTCGAAACTCTTTCCCAGGGTCAGTGGGACTACTAACATTCCAATAAGCTACCCACTGGGATATCCCACCACCACCGTAAATTTTGTGGGAACGCCCTCTGAAAATAGCCCCCAGGCATCAAATTCCGGTGCGGCATCAAATATATTTACTGCACCGCCTTGTGCAGCCACAACGCAACCTGCTTTGCCCCGGCCAAGTTTCAATCCTTCCCCTTTTTCATATCGGGCACAGCCTTTTCCAGTGGAATCAGCTCAGTTTGCCACAACGACTTACCATCAACTACCCAAATATGAGTTTGCCTCAGGGCAGAAGACAAGCGTAAAGACTCTCGAGCAAGACGAGATGGCTAGAAAGATGAGGAGTCTTGAACAAAGCCTTAAGAACATACAAGGTCTAAGTGGACAGAAAAGCGTATCATACGCAGACCTATGTATGTTTTCTCATGTGCATTTGCCAGTGGGTTTTAAAACCCCGAAGTATGAAAAATACGATGGGCACGGGGATCCTATTGCTCATCTCAAAAGGTACTGCAACTAGTTAAGAGAAGCGGGTGGAAAAGAAGAGCTCCTCATGGCTTATTTTGGAGAAAGCTTAGTAGGTATCGCCTCTGAGTGGTATATGGATCAAGAAATATCCTGATGGCACATTTGGGATGATTTGGCGAGAGATTTCGTCCGACAGTTCCAGTACAATATTGATATTGCGCCGGACCGAAATTCTTTAGCAAACTTGAAGAAGAAAGCTATTGAAAGTTTTAGAGAGTACGCTGTCAAATGGCGCGAGCAAGCGTCAAGGGTAAAACCTCCCATGGACGAGTTCGAGATGGTCACGGTTTTCCTCCAAGCGCAAGAGGCTAACTATTATCAAAATATGATGTCAGCAATGGGGAAGCCATTTGCTGAAGCCATAAAGATTGGGGAAATGGTCGAGAATGGCCTAAAAACAGGACGGATTTTAAGCCAATACGCAATCAGAGCCACCTCCCAAGCCATTCAAGGCGGGTCTGGAGGGTTAGCCAATAGGAAAAAGAAAGAAGAATCATCAATGGCTGCCTCAAGTACAAGAAAGCCTCGGCCACCTAGGCCTCTCTTCTCTGAAAGGGCCCCACAGCACTACTACCCCCACCAGGACATAACTTATGCTCATCCGCCATACACAGTCATGAACGCCCAGCCATATGGCAGACCCCAACAACCATTCAATCAAAACAGAGTTCCACCTCCTAGAAATCAGCCTCCATACCAAACCTACTATAATCCTCGACCCCAACAAAATAACTTACGTGCTCGAGAGCCACCGAGGAAAAACTTCACACCCATTGGTGAGTCTTATTCAAGATTGTTTCTGAAATTGGTCCAAATGGGTCTGCTTCAGCTTGTTCCCCGGAACAGGCAAAATCCAGAATCGCCCTCCTATCAAAGGGGCACCTGATGTGCATACCACTCCGGGGCCTAAGGGCATGATACAGAGAACTGCTGGACACTGAAAAGGTCAGTGAAAGATTTAATCGAACAGAAAAAAATAGTGTTAAGGGATGAGGATATCCCCAATGTAGCCAATAATCCACTACCTGCTCATAATAATGGGCCGGTTATTGGAATGATTTGTGAGGACAAAGAGTTCAACCCAGCTTTGAAGTCTATCATCACCATAGCCGACACAGAAATAAAACCAAAAGTTGTCCCAAAACAAGACAACACAAAGAAGAAGAGCCAAAGTGTTCCTCCAAAGGTGGAAGAGAACTCAAAGGCTAAAATCAGGTCATTACCATCCAACGATGATGTTCTTTACATCCCTCGAGGGCACAAAAAAGAGCGGAAGCCATTAAGCCCTCCAAAGAGATTTGAGTTAAACAAACAAAAAACTCAAAACTATGTGCAAAAAGGAACCTATGTGGTTCGGGGACCAGTATGTCCACCAAGGCTGAATGAGCCTGTGGTCATCGGTCGCGCGCCACAAAGGCCCATGACGGACCCCACTGCCGTACCTTAGAATTACAGAAAAACGGTGGTGACATACAAGGGTAAAGAAATCCTGTGGGACAGTAAGAAAGAAAAACCGGCCGAAAAATATCTCAACTTAAGGGAAGTAAAAAATGCTACCAGGAAACGCTTCCCATCAAAAAAGCCAGTAAGTCCTGAGGAGGCACAGGCATTCTTTCAAAAGATGAAAACGGCAGATTACAAAAGAATCGATCAACTCCGGCAATCCCCCGATCAAGTTTCTCTTCTGTCACTGTTAATGAGCTCAACTGCTCTTGCTCAAAACCCTCAATGAAGCCTATGTCCCTGTTGAAACTACAATAGAGCAGCTAGAAAGGATGGCCGAAAGGTTTTTGTAACCCATCAAGTTTCTTTCGGCAAAAATGATTTACCACCCGGAGGGGGTTGCCCACAACAAAGCCCTTCATCTAACAGTCAAATGTGAAGGGTACTATGTGAAAAGAGTCATGATAGATGGAGGCTCTGGGGTAGATATTTGCCCGCTTTCAACCTTGTAGCGCATGGAAATATGCACAAAGAAAATCAGGCATAATGATGTATGTGTACGCGCCTTCAACGGTTTAAGGAGGGATATTATTGGAGAGATCGACTTGATTCTGACTATCGGACCGGTCGATTTCGAAATAACCTTCCAAGTTCTGGATATGGACACCTCCTACAATTTTCTTTTAGGACGTCCATGGATCCATACAGCAGGAGCCGTGCCCTCCACTCTCCACCAAATGGTCAAATTTGAACACGAAAATCAGGAGATCGTGGTTCACGGAGAAGATGAACAGGCAATCTATCGGGATCCATCGGTCCCATGCCTTGAGGCAAAAGAGGGAAGCGAGCATATAATCTACCAAGCTTTCGAAATTGTGGTTATAGACCAGTATGAGGAAGGAAACCCTTGCCCTCAACCCTTTCTGTCAAATGCATCAATGATGGTGGCCAAGGAAATGATCAGACATGGCTACCAACCTGGAAAAGGGCTCAGGAGATCGCTGCAGGGAACAACTGATCCTATCACCTCGACTGCTAGCGAGGGATTCTTTGGGTTAGGTTTCCGGCCCACGCCAGTTGATTTCAAATGGGCAAAGAAGAGGAAAAATGATGGTTGGGTCTTGACTAAGCCAATCCTGCCCTTATACAAAACGTTCGTCAAGCCCAAGTACGGTGACGAAGAGGAAGATGAAGCCTTCACGGCTAAAGAAATTGAGAAAATTTGTAGGGCTATGAAGCAAATGTTATATGAAACCCACATGGTTCAGGAAGGGGAAGGCTCAAGCACCGCTGAGGTGCTGTACATGGGGCCCGATGCCAAATTACAAAATTGGAAGGATACGCCCTTCCCAATCAGGCAGGAGGCCCGGTAGACTCGTCTTGCCACCTTTTCTGCATCACGAGTTATCCCAGGGTGTAACTCGAATGTTTCTTTTTTAGTTTCTCGTCTTTTAAATTCCAAATGTAAACCCTGTTATCTTAAAATTCAATGAAATGAAAATTAATATTTCATCATTCATTTCTTCTGATTATGTTATTTTATTTTTCTTTTTCAGTTCTAATAATGCGTCTTTAAATAACATAACATGCTTGCGGACTTCATGCCCAGATCCAAACACGCTGTCTCATTGTGATGTAATGAATCAAGAACTGGAATATAATGAAGAAGAGGCTTTTAAGGAAATAAATCGAGAATTGAAACAATTTGAGAATAAACCTAAGCCAAATTTAAATGATACCAAGCCGGTTAATTTGGATAGTTCTGACGAAATCAGAGAAACCAAGATAAGCATTCACACGGATGAAAAAACTCGTGATGCACTAATCCAACTCTTGTTTGAGTTCAAAGATGTGTTTGTTTGGTCATACGATGACATGTCAGGGCTCAGTGTTGACATGGTGGTTCATAAATTGCAAACATACCCTGATTATCCCCCTGTTCAGCAAAAGCAGAGAAAGTTCAAGACTGATATCAGTGACAAGATCAAAGAAGAGATCACAAAGCAGGTGAAAGCAAGAGTGATCCGGGTAGTTCAGTACACCACGTGGCTAGCCAATGTATTCCCAGTGCCAAAGAAAGACGGGAAAACCCGAGTGTGTGTGGACTACAGATTAAAGGATGTATTTCTGAAACCGGACTTCTAAAATTGAAGCCCAAAAGGGACTGGGTTAGTAATGTTTGCGCTGTTATCTGGGTCGGGTAAAATTTGACCCGTAAAATGGTAAAATCAGAAATGGGTTAATTTGGGTAGTAATCTGTAGAAGATTCTAGAAGGCCCTTAGTGGCAATTAAATAAGTAAAACAGAAAACATTGGGGGGCAAAAGATACTTTTAAAAAGTTAAAAACAGAATCTGTTAAAGGGGGGAAAGGTCTTGGCTACAGGACATGAAAATCGGTTAATGGAGAGAGAGTGATGTCGTGTGAGTAGGATTTTTTTATTTTTTTTGATAACAGAAAATCTAATTATTCTTCTGACTTGGGATATAAAAGGAGGAGCAGAGTTTAGTTTTGAAGGGACGAAAAGTCATTCACTCACATAGACATAAGAACATTCTTTAGGTGAGAATACAGTGATTCTTTTTTCTTTTCAAAACAAGTTTTCTCATTGCTTCCTGTTTCTGCATTTAGCGCGTCAAGCTATTGGCTGACTGCTTGCTCGCTGTTTCTTCGTCAAAATTTGATTGGTATTCACTGCTAAATAGGTAAGCCCATATATCCCTGTAATTTCAAATTAAAATCACAAATGAAGTGAGTTATTTACTGTTTAGTGCTGCAAGGTTGACATGTTTACTTTTTCAATCTATCTGAATTCTTCTCTATTTCTGAAATGATGAATAGATGAACTCAGATCGGTTATTGGTAATGGATCATTGAATGATTATTGTAATACATGTTTTCTTCTCCTCGAGGTTCTGTTTGCTTTGCTTAGTTTATTCACTTATGATTGATTAACTATTTCTGTTTGCATTGTATCTGATTGAAGTACTGGTTCAGAACTACTCCTAAATTGTTAGTAGTTATCAATAGCTGGTAGTCTTATGTTAATTACTGCTGTAATTAGAACACTTAATGTACTGTAAATCAGCATTTGCTCGACCAAAAATAGAACATTTAGTTGACATGCTCGAAGTTAATTACAGTAAGAACCAAAGTACATCTCATCTCTGCTGTTCTGACTGATCTTCCTTATAATTGTATAAGTAATATTGAATCTGATAGAGTTCATGCCGATGAATACACACTGAATTCTGTTTTCGTTGAGATGTGTGGGCCACATTGGTGGCCTATTTCTGAAATGCAATCTTGCTTAAGGTTGGTATTAGGCCTACCCCTGATCTTGCCCATTTCAGCAGCATTTAAGCCTAAATTGACGCTTGTTTTGCCTAAAACCTGTTCTATTTGAAATTAGGCTATTTCTGAGATTTAAAACATGGCTGTTTTTCTGGAAATAGTGTGAAGTATAAAACATGAATACTTCTGAAATCTGCATACTGTTCTTCTAGAGTTAGAATTAAAATTCGAAGTATGACTATGTCTGAAATTGATATAGAAACTCAAAATCTGGAATTAGTGATAAACTTTAAATTATGGCTACTTTTGAAATTAGTGTAAGATTCAAACTCTGGCTATTTTCGAGTATTAATGTTGAAATTTAAAAGATGGCTGCTGTTCTGGAAGTAGTGCTATTAGTGTAAAAATTCATAATATAGTTATTTTATGGGGTTAGTGGCTATGTTTGTAATTGGGCCTGTTTCGTCTGAAATCTGTTCATTTTGAGATCAGGCTGTTTCTGAAATTCGGTGCCAAAACTTAAGACAAAGTTGTTTATTCTGAAAAATAATGAGAATTAAAATGTGGTTATCTCCTGAAAATTAATGCTGAAATTTAGAATGTAATTTTGTCATGGAATTAGTGGTTATATTTGCAAATGAATTTATGCTGAATGATTTGTACTGGGCCTGATTCACTGTTCACTGGAAATCAAATGGGCCTGCTATTGAGAGAAGTCTTAATAATGCATAGTGTTAAAAGTTCCTTTAAATTAATAGAGGTAAGCCATATAATTAACAACGATCACTTATGGCCCTCTTAATAGTTACATACAAGTTTTGAAATAATTAAGTCCTAAACGCTTCATACTTCGTAGCTTGCTTTTAGGCGCGATTAACAACATTGTGACTATGGGTACGGTTCCCGTGACATAGTAACAATGCCAATTTCGAGGGTGCCTCTTAGGTGACTCGATTTTGAACTCAAATAATAAAACTGTCAAGTAATTTGAGGCGTGCCGTGCCAAATGAAATCTCCAAATACATGGCCCTCATTAATCAAATACTCAGAAAATCGAGGTGTGCTATTTAGAGAATTTTATGGCCCTCGAAAAGCTAAAAATGCATAGCTGCTTTAGTTGTGTTATTTTAATAACTCAATTCCCTAAACCCGGGTGCGCATTTATGTGACCCAAATCCAAATCTCAATGTTTAATGAAGATGTGTTACGGATCAATGGTGCATTTATGTGACGTGGTCCGCGACATATTTTAATTAACATTGCAATTCTCCAATAATTCTAAAAGCGGAAAAGCGGGAT
Source organism: Nicotiana obtusifolia (assembly GCA_002018475.1). Taxonomy (NCBI): domain Eukaryota; kingdom Viridiplantae; phylum Streptophyta; class Magnoliopsida; order Solanales; family Solanaceae; genus Nicotiana; species Nicotiana obtusifolia. Next base: position 97,987 of record MCJB01018605.1, on the reverse strand, counting down.
AAAGTGAAAATATACTATAGGCTAGAAATATGTATTAAAATCAGATAATAAGCCGATTATAATAATTGAGCGACCATGCTAGAACCACGGAATCCGAGGGTGCCTAACACCTTCCCTCGGGTTAATAGAATTCCTTACCTAGAATTTCTGGTTCGCAGACTTCGTTAAGAAAGTCGAAATTTTTCCTCGATTTGGGATAAAACCGGTGACTTGGGACACCAATCTAAAAATCCAAGTGGCGACTATGAAAATAAATTAAATAATCTCATTTCGAATAATGTCACTTTAATTGGAAAAACTCTTTTATATACTCCTCGGGGATAGACGAAAAAGAGGTGTGACAACATGTCTAATAGCCTCTTTCGCTTAGTTTTTTTCAAGTCAAAAATATTTTTTTTTTTTCAAAGTTGAAGTGTTTGGCCAAGTTTTTAGAGGAAAAAAAAGTGCTTTTGAGTAGAATCAGAAGCAGTTTTGGAGAAGTAGAAAAAAAAAAGTAACTTCTCTCCAAAAGACTTTTTCTAAAAGTACTTTTGAGAATAATACATTTAGAAGCAGTTTTTAAAAGGTTGGCCAAACATTATTACTGCTCAAATAAGTTTGTCAAACATAAACGGCTTCTTACCAAAAACCACTTCTGAAAAAAATAATTCTCAAAATAAACTAATTTTTACAGCTTGACCAAATAGACTATGAGAGTACTTAATATAAGACAAAGGAATAACAAACATAAGTTTGTTTCGTTATTTATTTTATTGTATATGGCAATTTCATTGCATCGTCATTTTGCCATATGTATTTCTTTTATAAAAGAAATTGCAGTACTCGACTTCGACTCTATGCATCAGTACTAGAACTTTCGTCATCTTTAGACAATGTATCATACGTGTGAATTAACGAATAAAGTACATTTGTTTTTACACTAGTTGTATTAACAACGTTAAAAACTTCTATCTTGATTTGTAAAACATTGACGATAGAGTTACGCTGGTGATTATGACTCCGTCGGCATAGAGGACAAAGGTATAACAAACATGTTAGCATTTTTCTTTTTTCCTTTTTCTGAACAAGTTTCCCAAACTGTTTATTTTGTTATAGGTATGATCAAACATAAATTACGAGAATTTGATTTATTTATTTTTTGGTTAAATGGGATATTTATTAATAGAACTAAGAAACATTACATTGTTCAATCATCAGCGTTCAGTTAGTGATTAGTTGACATAAAGGAACTATAACAATAGCATTGGCACATATATAGCAAAAATGTTTCCAAAACTTACCAATTTATTACATAAACTTTTTGAAATAGCCAAATAGGTCTAGCAAGATTCAGGGGCGATTCAACATTGTCGACAGCCAAAGCAATGGCTTTAGGCCCCCAAAATTTTGAGGCCCCATTTTAGGGGATGATTAATAATATTTTTTCTTCACCAAAAAATATTAAGACCCTGCAAGATTGAATAATTTATATAACGTCCAGCTACTTTCAGCATCATTTGCCGTAGGTTTATTTTTATTTTTTTACTTCTTATTTTTTTACTTTTTATTTTATTGTTGCATCTCGACTTTGTTTATTTCATCACTCTATTTACGTCATCTTTAGATAGATTTTCCTGTTTGGGCCATACAATTCATCCGTATATATTTCACTTTTATTTTTTCTTTTGTACTCATCACATGATAATTCACATGGTTTCTGTTCTCAAGAGATATATATATAGAAAATCTGAAATATAATGATCTGTGAATCATTGACCCAATGCAACAGTACAACTAGATCCATAGCGCAAACATATGTATGGTGGCAAAAGGGTCCATAAAGATAAAAAGGAACATGTCCTCAAACAGATTTTCCCATTTACATAATTGATAATTATAATGGATGGACCTTTTTAAAACCTATTGTTTATATTTTGACCCCATAAAAGAAAATAATTGGAAAAAAGCTCTGTGATAGAAATTTAAAACACTTTCGCCGGAATTTTGAAGTGCTAAAACTTCTAACGGTTATCTAAATTTTTAGTACTAGAAATTGTGACGATTGCCAGAATTTTCAATCATAATGTTTAAAAGTTTTCGTGATCTATTAAGATTTATGAAAAAATCTTGATGATCATCATAACTGATATGAACTTTAAAATTTTGTCCAGCGTACTTTAAGTTCTGACGATCGAGAAAAATCATGTCGAGCGAATTTTAAAATTCTTACATAAGCCTATTTTTTCTTCCGAAACTTCTGTTTCTAAAAATCAATAGTGGCACTGAATTGTCCTGTTTCTGTCATTCGATGAGGTACTATCGATTCAACTATTTTAGATCAAAAGCACATGGTGATATTTCTAACGATCGAGAAGAGTGTTATCTTACTAATAAAGCTACAGCCGAGATGCTTAGTTATCTCAATATTTAAAAAGAGCGTATTTAAAACTTGACATTAAATAAAATATAAAATAAAGTAGGTCGCTGAATAAATAGCGACCTACTGTTATATCTTAATGCAACAAATTACCCGTACTTGGTACTCCCTCGATTTTATTTTATGTGACAGTATTTCCTTTTTAAGTCGTTCTAAGAAGAATGATACCTTTCTAAATTTGAAAACAATTAAATTTACATCCAAATGTATGACATATATAAAATCACAAATTTCACAAGTTTCGTTTCTTTCTTAAACTTTATACCCATTCAAACTTTGCTAGATGAGAGTATTTCTACCGAACCAAGGACTAAGTAACATATTAACATAAAAATCTACATTATTTGACGCTGATATAGTTAATTGTTAGAAGTGCATGTACGAAAATATCTTATGTTTATCAGTTTATTATAAACATTAAGTGTCACTAAATTCTTTTGCTGCAGTCTGCAGATGCTGGCTAACACATAAAAAAAGAGATAATTATCAATCGGCTTGAAATTGAACTGATATCAAACCACAAATGTACCGCAGGAGAAATCTTAACTTTAACAGCATTGTCGTTAAAGCAAGTAACAAAAACATATCTTAAATACGTAGGACTAAGTTTTTTGGTACTAAACATATAAGAATTGATGATCTACTCGTCGAAAAGACCGAAAATAGCATCGTCCTCAGATTCTTCAGCTTCATCTTCCTTCTTATCCTGTTTGGTCTCAACAACATCACCATCACCTTGAGAAGCAGCAGATTCAGAAGCTGCTGCAATTGCAACTGTAAACTTGCTAGGATCCTGCAATAGTTTGAGCAGAAACGAAAAAGAGCTTTAGTATTTATAGAACAAATACCAACTGGAAGAAAAAATGACTTAGTTGATATCAAATAACATAAAATATTGTATCATAGTCACAGCAATATAATATAGGATTCGCCATTTAAGATTAGCCTCTTTAGAAAGACAAAATCAAAAAGGGTCCAAAAAGATAGACCACACTGCACCATTGTTATACATTAAAATTGTCAAAAGTTTTTTGTACTACAAGAAATATATTACTACCTTCATTGTGATTTGTTAGAGAACTTCTAAAGGACATGTATATATACACACACTAAAAACAAGATTTCGAGAATAAATATAATAATTCGTAGTAAGTTATGTAGTATAAACTCAGCCTTCGGCTACAAAAATAGAGAACACGAACAAGATATATACAAGGGGTACTAAACAAGTTTAAAATAGTCGTGCCAAAATCATATATGTTTTAATCTCTATAAAAACACAAATACATGTTTCCATTTCAAGACTTTATACTACAAGAAATATACTAATAGATGTTTTTTTTAACGGGAGTACACCTATATAAAAAGTATTTGTGTGAAAAATAGAATTAGGTCAGTTATAGGGTAGCAACAGGTAAATCATTCATTAGTAAGCTAATGAAAATCATAACTAATTAGCATGATATCACATGTTAAAATTTATTTACACAGAAATGGAGCTAGCTAGTCTATAGTGTGCGGGTTCAAATAAACCGTGACATTTTTGCTTAAATATTGCATTTATACTAGCAAATTTATTAAATAAGTATAAATATTTAATTCCGAACCCAATAACTAAGACGAACTATGAGTTCTATGACAAATTAAGAACCCATAAGCTTCAAATTTTGGGTTCGCTTCTGTTTACAAAGTTACTGTATAACAAAGTTACTGTATAACTTAAATTCATATAAAAAGGAGTTAAGTAATTACCTTGAGATACTCTTTCACTTGATCAGCTTGTGGATAGGAATAGTCAGTTTCTACAGCAACAGCCAAAACATTCTTGTAACCTTTGACAAACATGTAAGGAGCAGCTGCAAGTGTAGGGTAAGAAACAGCCAAAGACAAAGTGGTAACCATTGAAACTCCAGTTGCAAACTTCTCCATAAGATCATCTTCAGTTAAATCAAGAACTTCTGGGCTAAACACTGAACCATTGTCATACACAGAAACTACAACAAGACCATAAGAGAATGGCCTTATTCCAAGCTTGGCTAGTAAAGCTGCTTCTGATGATCCAACTTTGTCACCCTTCTTGATTAGCTCCACTGGTGTTATGATTTCAACTGTTCCCTTGTTGATCTTAGTAGGAATGTTTAGAACCTATACAGTAACAAATTGTATAAATTATTGACATTTTATACTCAAAAAAAATTGCTCTATACGAGAACCCACGTATAATTAGAGCTTAGTGCACCGGACTGCCCTTTTTTATCTTGAATCTATTGTTAATAGATGTACGACTAAGTAATGTCTTGGCTGATCATCGATTTAAGAAATAAAGAAAGACATTTGAAGTTCATGCCTGTAAATATGCTATGATATTTGAGTGCACAAAGGGTAAATAAGAAATATAAAGTTAAATTGTTTTCATATATATATATATGTAGTGTCTTCTTTGCAAAAAAGCTTAAAATGAAATAATATCACGTAGAATGGAACAAAAGGAGCAGTAATATATTGCAATATTACTTATTTGAACCAAAAGAAAGTTTGTGAATCGCGATATGAATGGTTGACTATAAGAAAAACTGATCTTTTGAACTACAAGTTGTACGTATTTATCTAAGGACGGTGATTAACTCGTTTTTATCAAGTAATTTCCCAATAATACATACTTAAATTAAATTACATAATGAGTAGGTATGAGATAAAAAACCTGGAAGAAGGAAGTTTGAGATGGATCCAATCCAGTATTGCCAGTAGGGACAATGACATCAACTGGAGCAACTAAGCCAACACGTGCAGGAGCTCCAACCTGTTTGTAATGACAACAATTAATAAAAGGACCATAGAATAAATGCCTATTATGAGATTTAAATTTAATGTGTTAAAAATTTTGAAACTTCAGATTTATACACATATCTATGGTATAAACAAAAAAGATGGATGCAGATGAACCCAAATTCAAAATAATGTGCTTCTAACTACATGGCAATTGATGAGAACAAATAAATCAAGGTAGGATTTTTGAAACACAAAACATCAACGTGTAATCAAATTGAGACTATGAAATTGAAAAGCTACTTATTATGATATTTAGCATAAGAAAAACATGAGGGGTTGATGAAGATAAATAATGTAACTATATGTTGCTATGATACCTGATATATTATACAATACAATAATAAGGAGAAAACCATCAAATATAGAATAATGTAATACCTTGTATTTTGCGACTTCTTCCTTTATTTCCTTCAGATCACCCTTCGTAAAGATCAAACCAACGTTGCCCTAATATTTGACAAACGGACAAAAGGTTAGTACCTTAACAATAAATCAATGGATTCAATGGAACAAAACCAAAAGCTGACACTGAAAAGAATAGAGAGCATAAAATCTAATTTTTTTTCTCAGATTTAGTATATATTATGAGGAATGAAAAAAAAGCAGCCCGGTGCAAAAAATATCCGCATTCAAGCAGGATTCTAAGTTGGGCCGCACGCCAAGAGTGTGATATAGCCAGTCTACACTAATGAAACATTAATAACTAATTTTATGACTGAAACCCGTGAGCTATACACGAAAACAACTGTACAATTAAAAATAACTCATGACCTTTAATTTATTGCAAGTTTGAAGGCACTTACGACAAGGAGAGGGATGAGATTAAGAAAACCCTCATTGCCAGTTTTTTCTGCATGAATCCTTACAGATCTTTTCATCATAGTATTTTTCCCCATAAGAACAACAGATTCTCCTCGTAAACCTTTACGAATGTTCTGCAACTGTGTCGACCCAACATTATCAGCGTTAACGATCAAAATCTGGTTGAACAAATCAAGATATTTGCACAGTTTTTGGTCGTAAGCAACTTTTTTCTGCGTCTTTGTTTGTTTCACGGCCATTGCTAAAACTCTGAGAGAAAAATCCTGAAGAAACTTCTGTAGAAGAAAAAGAAATATGGGGTTCCTTGAGAAGGGAACCCTAATAAAGTAATGTAACGGTGGAAGTAAGGAAACCCTAAAACTATATGTGAGTTTATATAGTTTTTGGTAGAGGGGTTTTTTTTTTGGGGGGGGGGGGGGGAGGACGTAACCCCTCTAAAGAATACTTTCAATGCTTTTTCTTTCTTTTTTCTCCGACTTGTCAATTCTTTCTTTAGTAAATTTTTTCTCTCCTTATTTTTTGCCAATTTGTACAAGTCATTGCAGTTACAAAATAGGATTCTCAATCAATAAGTCAAATAAATAAAATCCTTTTTCTTGTTTTACTCGGAATGCTCTTCTCCATCAATAATTTATAAGTATTTTGTTTCAGAAAAGGGGTAGGTTTGTTAGCTTAACTTGTATGTTTAACGTAAATAAAAGATGGAGTATTTCTCATGTTAGGAAAACATCTATAAACATAAATGGTCTTTATTGTATATAATGGTAACAATAAGTGTTATAAAACAATTCGATTTTTTAAATTTATGGTAATCATCTAATACCTTTCACGTATCAAATAGAACTTTAACAAATCCAGAAGGTCTAAATTAGGCAAATTGTTGGTCTGTTAACATATATATCTCGAGTAAAATAGTGTGGCTTATTCCACCGAAAATTTAAAAAAAAAATCATAAATTGCACTAGCTTTCACCCTACTATGTAAGTTATATTATTTTTTTCAAATAATTAGCTTTTAGTGTACGTGCGTTGCACGTGTCTATCGTGTTAATCAATAAAAATATATAAAAAAGAATAAATTTATTCTGCATGTACCCCATACATAGGCCGTCAGCCAGACACTCCCAATTTAATCCCTTTTTTTAAGTCTTATGTTTCTTCTTATCTCAAAGATTTTCATTTAATTCTAACGTATGCACCACAAAGTAGGAATACTCTAAAAGAACTCATTCCACCTAATTCCTTCCTAAATAATTGTATTTATGGATTACATAATTATAAATATAGATCAAAGTAAAAATATAACATTTCAAAATTTAACATGAAAATAGAAAAGTTTAAAAAAAACAAAAAAAAGAAAAGGAAAAAAATGGATTCTACGTTTTTGTTTGACAAAGTTGCTGAATCATTTCCTATAACAAAAGTAGTTAAGAGTTTCCTTGTAATGTATTGTCCTTTTCTATTTACTTATAGGAAATATTAGAATTTAAAATAATTTGATTCCTTCTTGAAATATATATTTTCTTTTAATTAACTTAAGATTTTAGGAATTGAAGACGTTTTAGTTCCTTCTCTAAAACGTACTTTTCTCATTTATTTATGGTAGGTATTTAAGGAATGTGTTTTTCACTTTTCTAAATTAAGGTCCTAAATAGGAAAGTATTTAAATGAGTATTTTTAAATATTAGGAAAGTTAATTGAATGATTAATACTATATATAGGAAAATAATTACATGACTATTTTGTCCAACGTGAACTCTATTTTAAAGGGGTAAAAAAGACGAATGACATTTTGCTAAGGGCCTTCGTGCTTTTAATATAATATAGAGTTAATTTATATCTAGTGCTGGCAAACTGAAGACAAAAAAGTTCATCCTCTTCTTCTCCTCCTAATTTTACTTAATTCCTAACTTGAAGAGTTGATCCATGGTCAGGTATGTGAAATCAATTGTATTTCATCAATCCTTAATTCGTTTATTTTATTATTTATGATTTGTGATTCTTAATTTTTTTTATTCCTACTGTTTAGGCTGAGGGTAATGATATGTGTTTTACGAGAAAGTTTTCCTTATAGAATAAATTAAAGCAATATTACAACAATTTTTTTGAACCAATGTCTGAAGTTGGAGCTGAAACTTCAACTTTAGAAGTTGTTAGACATAGAAGGACGAGAGCTGTGCTATTCTTCAGGAAACCTCGTCCTCCATTCAAGAATGATCCTCCACTTGAATTCCCAAAGTTGAATTTGCAGCTGAAAGATAAGTTTGTCTCCTTCAAAAATAACGTCATCACAGAGATTACAGCTACTGAATTTAGTAGCGCCGATGATGAATGTGTGTTGTTCAATTTTGGAAATGATTATGGATTTCAAAAGGTCCTTCAAATATTGGATGAAAAGATTCCATCACGTTTTCCATATAGAGACTCGTCCCAAGAAGATATGATCAATGAGTTTCTGCAAAACACACTCTTTGATTAATTCTTGATACCTATAAGTTAGTATTAGAAATTAATTGTTTCTGTTCTGAATCAAATATGAATGTACAGGTTTTATTCCTTCTTCTTAATTCCTAGATGCTTTATAAAATATCAAGATATACAAGCGAAGTTAGGCTTTGGCGTGTCCTTCATACCCGTATGGTGAAGTTCGAGTTGATTTTAAAGTAGCTAAACTTGCAAAAAAAATTAAATTAAATTCCGGTTATGTCTTAAATAGGGGTCATACAAACTATAGTGTGGTGCACTTGCCCCTACATAAGATGAGAAGATAGTAAAGAGAGACTATGTAACTATAAGTTTGTATTTCCTTGTTTTTAACACACACACCCAAAAAAAAAAAAAAAAAAAAAGTTGATAGGCAATCGAATTTTTTGAGTTTATATATTATACCATCCAAAATAGAGATTTTTTCGTTCTTATACAATATTTGAAACTTATTTATCAAAATTGTTCTAGATTTGCATATTACTCGACCTAACTGTATCTTTTTTGCAATTTACATACAACCCTTTATTAGTACTTTAAATTAGGGGATTTAGTTACGCACCTTTTCTTGTTTTTCTCTCATCTTCTCATTGAATATCTACATAGACTGTTTTTGTTGAATATCTACGTATACAAAAAAATCATTTTGTGAATCAATGAAAGAAAAACTATAAGCAATATAGAATAAATTTTCATATACAAATATGAAATAACTAATAAATGTTAACTCATATTCTCCTAAAGGTAATTACGCCCTTTAATTAGTGAACATAATATGAGGTAAGCGCTCAAATCATCCTTCAAGAAAAGTCCATAATTGGAAACTTCTCCGCTGAAAAATTATAATAAACTTAAAGAACTGAACAATGAAATGATTGCTCTTTTTAAATATCCTAATTTCGCCAAGTAAAAGAAGAAACTTAAGAAATAAAGATGGAAGAGGTGAAAGTTTATGGTATTATAGCAGGCCCTTTAATAGATAGTAAAAATAAATTTCATACAACTAATTATATAATATACAAATTATTTATAATTTATCTATAACTTTTATACATTATTTATCCCAGTTAAATACAACTACAATATCATACAGCTTAAATATAATTTTCATACAAATTTTATACAATATGTCTTTTGTATAATTTGTATATGATTTGTATATATTTTATATGTGGTGTGTGCTTCTTCCTCTCTAAAATTCCAATCAAAACTTATTCTATTAATACAATTTTGATACATATCAATAACTTTATGCAAAAAGATAGTATTGATAACTTAAATATAAATTATATACAATGATTCATACATTATACAACTATTTTTTAACTTCCATACAACATTTAAATAAAAAATATATATAACTAAAATATAATACAATTTAATACAATTATAATACAACTTTACTACAATTTCGTAAGTATATTCTATGTCATGTGTTCTTCTTATTCTTTTTCGAGTTTTAATATGATGTATGTATAACTAATTTAACTAAGTTTTCTATCTTTTCATAGTAATTTGGAAAAAATAAGTCTAATGTATGTGGTGTGTACTTTTTTCTCTTTAAAACTTCAATCAAAACTTACTCTCTTAATACAATTTTGACACATATCAACAACTTTGTGTAAAAAGATAGTATTGATAACTTAAATACAAATTTTATACGACATTTCATACATTATACAACTATTTTTCAACTTTCATGCAACATTCAAATAAAAAAATATATAAATACAACAGAATACAACTTACATACAATTATAATACAACTTTACTACAATTTCGTAAGTATTTTCATCCAAAATCAAGCCTAATCTTCATCAAAATTTTCTCAAAATTGAGATATAAACTCCAAACAATATACTCAATTGTTTGCAACAACATCCAATCCAAACAAATAATGGTTTTTGAAAACCCAAATTCGATTTCAAAGCTTCAAAGCTTTTTAATGGTTATCAATGATGGAGAGTCAAACACCTTCAAAATTTATTAATTGATAATTTTCAATTTGAACACAAATTGTGCAACATGAAAGAAAATTGCTAAGTCAAAATGATTGAAATCCATTGATAAATTCCATTAAAATTCTATACAACAAAAAAGCATAAAAAAACAGTGAACATCAAGTGAAGAAAAATCTAGGAAAAATAACAGAGACGGAGAGAGAGAGAGAGAGAGAGAGAGAGAGAGAGAGAGAGAGAGAGAGAGAGAGAGAGAGAGAGAGAGAGAGAGAGAGAGAGAGAGAGAGAGAGAGAGAGAGAGAGAGAGAGAGAGAGAGTAGGCAAGTATAAAAGGATAAGGAAATAACTGATATTCCTTATTCAATTCCTAATATAAAGGGATAGTACTCATTTAAATTTATTGGTATATAATTATAAATTGTATATGACTATATAATTAAATTGAAACTTGAGCAAGAAGGATAAAATGGTTCCAATAGTGATATAGGAAAGGTAAAAATTTCCCCAAAATAACAAAGTTAAAAGAAGCTGAGAAGAGAGTAAACAGATATTAAGCTTCTCTTTCCTTTTTTTTTTTTTTTTTAACACAAAGTATATAGGAAATTAAACTGGATATGCAAGCCAAAATTTTCAATTTATATATTATAATCTGCTTGGCCAAATTTTAAGAAAATTAGAACTCCTTTTTGAAAAAAAAAAAATCGTGCTTATTTTGAAGAATAAGTATTTTTGAGTAGTAGTAAAATTAATTTTATTGTTGCGAGGAGGCTGAAATTAAAGTGATAATTATGCAATCAAAGAATTAAAGTTAGATAGAACAAAATAATAAAAGAAAGAGAAAGAAATTCAGTTCTTTGATTAAATAGTTCACATTACAAATCTCATTATTTGCAAGATGAAATAGCAAAATAGAGCAAATACGTTCATTACAAACAAAATAAACTCAACCCCAAGAAACAAAATAAACAATTATAACACTTAAAATTTTCCCACAATATAAGCCCAGCCCACTAAGTAGCAACACTGTGGAGAACAACAGTCTCAACTGTAAGCCCAGGCCCAAAACCGAAAAGCACACCCCATTCAAGCCCTTCACCAGTAGTTCCTAAACCTTCTTTTGCAGAGGCTTTCCTCATTTCATCCAAAATAAACAACACACAAGCACTTGACATGTTGCCATAGTTACTTAATACATTTCTTGTAGCCTTTAGTTTCTCTTGCTTTAGGCCCAATTTTAGTTCAACTTGGTCCAAAATTGCAGGCCCACCAGGGTGAGCAATCCAAAATAAAGAGTTCCAATCAGAAATTCCCAAAGGTTGGAATGCTTCCACAAGGCTTTTCTCAATGTTTTTTGAGATTAGCCCAGGAACATCTTTCAGTAAGTGGAATGTAAGTCCAACCTCACGAAGGTGACCGTCGATAGCGCCTTCGCTATCGGGGAGAAGAGTTTGGGCTGCAGAGACAAGCTCGAATAAAGGCCTCTCAACCTCTGGAATTGGATCAGAACCTATAATGACCGCGGCTGCCCCATCACCAAAAAGGGCTTGCCCAACCAAACTATCCAAGTGGGTGTCATTGGGTCCACGGAACGTGACAGCGGTGATCTCTGAGCAAACAACAAGGACTCGAGCCCCTTTGTTGTTTTCAGCCAAGTCCTTGGCCATCCGGAGTACCGTGCCACCGGCAAAGCAACCTTGTTGGTACATCATGAACCGCTTGACCGACGAACGAAGCCCGAGTAGCTTAGTGAGTTGGTAGTCACACCCGGGCATGTCCACACCACTAGTTGTACAAAAGACCAAATGAGTAATTTTGGACTTGGGCTGGCCCCATTCTTTGATGGCCTTTTGGGCTGCCTCTTTGCCAAGTTTTGGCACTTCAACCACCACTATGTCTTGTCTAGCATCAAGGGAAGGTGCCATGTATGCACAAATATTAGGATTCTCTTTCAAGATTTCCTCTGTTAAGTGCATGTACCTTTTCTTAATCATTGATTTTTCACCTGCATATTTACCGAAAGATATGTTAGGAAATCAATAAATCATAAACTCAAAGGTTATACGACTCAAACTTTAGAAAAATTAAAGGGCAACGATCACTTTTAGCTCGCAGCTATATATATATATATATAAAAAAGCATATAGACATTTTCCGGAACAGTATCATTTTTCCAAAAGTAAAAATAAACTGTAGAACGTATCCAGTTTGAAATTATCCCATCCTGACAGATTATTTTCTCCCAGCCACGTATTGTCTTTTGTTTCGAATATATTAAAACTTTACTAGAAGCTTCTTTCTCATGTAAAAGTAGATCGACAGAAAAGTTAGGCTTATAGGTGTTTAAAGAAGTCGAATTGAATACTTTGTGCTGATTCTAGTGAAAACGTTCTCCTTTTGGGCTGAAAGTGAATGCTAACGGAAGTCCAAAGTTGGATACTCATCCCTATATTTAAGTTAAGGTAACTAATCCCGTGCTATGTATTATTTTGTTGGAGGTTTTGGTGTTATGTCCCCTCCTCTGTACTTTTTTGTTTTAATAAAAAAGGTAGGGGTAAAGGCCAAATCCATCATCGCAGGAAATGAAAGCCTGGATCGGTGGTTACTATTAAAGAAAAAAGGTAACTGATCCTGTAGAAAAGCAAAATTTATGCCAAATTATCATGACCAAGTTTTTATCAAGGTCAATGTCCCTCTCGTTTGGAGAGAGATCAAAAGGAAATATATAAGAAACTAGGCATAAAATATATCAGAAATTTCAAACCATTTGGACAAATTATTATATTTCAAATTGTCTAAGCTCAATGTTAAGCAAGAATAGCATGCATGTGTTGTATCTCAACTTATTAAGGAAAAGTAACATAGAGTTTAGTCAAAATATCCTAGAAAGCATCTCACATGGGATGCTATATTTAAGGAACCTACTAAAAAATCCGAAATACAGAACAAAAGGTTGAGTTAATAATATTTCCTGAACATTATCTAAAACCACCTCTACTCATCAAAATTCAATTTGCGATTGAGTTGGAACCATTAGTCTACAACTCCAACATAAAAAGTAAGTAATACTGATGAAAGAAATGAAAAAGAGAAAGAGTACTGTGAAATTTCAATTAAGTTAGGAAAAACTTAACATAAAATTGAATTAATAACGAAAGGTAAGAGAATTTTATCTTACACATGCGCTTAAATTTCTCCTTAAGCTCAACCTTATGTTCGCTATTAGTAATACGGAAATAATAATCAGGGTAAGTGCTTTGATCAACACAGTTGGAAGGTGTGGCTGTTCCAATAGCCATGACCGTGGCCGGACCCTCGGCACGTTGCGCCCTACGAAATTCCTCGACAGTCACCATTTTCGCCGGAAAAAATGGTGGGTGATTTACTAGGGTTTTCAAATGGCTAGTGATAAGCTTAATGATGGTAGTACGAGATAAGTGTCTATGGTTTGCATGGGGGTTGTTAACTTATTTATATGAGAAGCTCAAAAGGAGAATGGTAGATAGAGATCACGTGCGTCAACAAGTTAGAGCACGTGACCATCCTTTTTATTTTCCTTTTCAACTCTTCTCTTAGCAAACCTTCTACACAAATAATGGTGCTTTTTTCAATTAGTTAGCTACCTACTTCTCAAGTTCAAAGGTCTTAGATTGCTTGTCAATCTATGGAATCAAATGAATGGTGTTGATCATTCTTACGTAAGATTTCTGTTACTTGTAACCATTGGACAGAAGTTTGACACGTAACACTAAATCAAGAGCTTAGGGTAAAACATTGATATTTGAGACATCAAATATATCTTCTTATTACGATTTTTAAAAATATAATTTTTTTTGTTGAGAAATTAAGAATTTTGACTATGTATAACGACATAAAATACATTTTAGAGTACATTTGGAGATACATATAAATTATTTTAGAACAAATTAAATAGTCAATATTCTAATTTACACTAAAACTTAGAATGTTTTGGATTTCGTATTCCAAATTAACTCACATTCTTTTTAGTACCTACAGTGACACAAAAGTGTCAAAGAAAATGAATGCATCACGAGCGTCATATTATGTGTTTTAACATTTTTAGTCATACATTGTCTCTACACAAACCAGAGAGTTCTTTCCTTTTCTTTTCTTTTCTTTTTTTTTTTTTTTTTTTTTTTGCTTTTGGTCTTAGAGGTGAGGTAGGCATTGGGGTTAGGATGGTGGCCGCGTACACACAAAGGGCTATTATTGGCAGCAGTGTTAGATGCATGAATGAAATTAAATTTGATGAATGTACGTGGAATGCTAAAGGTTTCTCCACCTTTAATAAGAGAGATTTTGAATTTAAACTCTGAGAATAAAATATTTTTCGATAGGAACTCCGAATCCTGAATAATTATTATATTCTTTTATATATATATATATTAAATAAAAAGATATTTGATGAAGGTAGGTGTTTGGTAAAAGGAAAGGTAGTTAAGATAGGCAAATAGCCAATGTGATTTGAGTTTAAAGATTGTTCTTTAGGGAGAAGGGGTTGTTTTGATTGTTAAGTAGGTAAAATGTGTGGTGTGGGAAGATCGGTTTAACTTGTGGAGAACAAGACTATAACGTCGAACCCATTCCTCTTCAATTTTAGTAATTTTCCTTTTGTCCAGACAGACACAGAAATAAATAATTTACCATACATGTGATACTTCCTATTTGTAAGGTCTTCATATTTGCGTAAATTCATTAATTGTTTTATAATATTTTCAGTAACTTTGTTTTGTACACGTATATGAGCTTGCATGCATAAGTGAGAATAGTTATAGTAGGTTCCTTTTTTTTTTTAATAGTAAGTTGACTGTCTACAAACAATCATATTATGATAAACTCTTTTTGGCGTTAAATTTTGTTGTGATATGCGTATTACATAGTACATTGAGATAAACGAAATGAGTCCTAATAGAGACTTACAATTACAATTATTATAATCATGGTTAGTGATGGCAAAGTGAATAACAAAAACAGTTATCCATCTATATTACCTATTAAAAAATGAGTTGTATAATGAACTTTTTAGAAATGGGTCAAATATGAATAAGATTCCTATTATCCACTTAATAAAAGGATATCAATGGATAACCATTGAGTTTAACTTTTACATTTGCAAAGACTTAAATTAGGGATTCCTCCAGTTTGGGAGACAAAGAATTCTGTCAAATGTGAACATATTCAAGAAGCCATTAATAATATGAATATACATATTATCTGCCGTTTAACTTGTTTCCTATCCATATTAAATATGGATCGAGTCTGATATATTTAGTTGTTTATGCAATTACTCATTTTTAACCCGTTCACATTTGATCCGACCTTTCTGTTTGCCGCTCCTAATTGTGGTTTAAGATTAAAGCTTAGTTTGATTGATTGACACGGTTCAGTAATTTTATCATACAAACCAAGTTTATTTATGAAGCAGAGCCAGAGATACTTCAGTACTATAAATTCAAGTTTAGTAAAATATACAAGAAGTTATAGATTCTTTTTAAAAGTTATGGAGTAGGTAGCAGCATGCATTAACTTGTATCGTCTTTGTTTAAGCTACACATAGCATCGAATATTATAAGATTAAATGGTCAAAAGAAAGTTGAAATGATGATGAAATTACATGAGTTCATGAGCAAGAGAGCCTACGACTTAAAAAGAAAAATTAATTGGTAGTAAACTGTAAAAGTGTAGAAAGTGTCGACAAAGGAAAAATCAAGCTGGATTGTAGCTTATTTCCTTTGCAGGATAATCACTAACTCTTCCCCTTAATTAAGATACAGAGAAAGGTCAACGCGTCAACGTAAAGTCAGGTTCATCAATATATGTTACTGCTTCAACTACGAAAAGTTAGGCTAGATTAAATTTAACAATCTGAAGTAGTAGGGTCGGAAAGGAAAAAGAATGCTATCACGAGGGATGTCAAATGGAAAGGTTAGGTTAATTTTGGGTGGGTCAAAATGGTTTAAGTGAATAAATAGATGGGTCAATAACTCACCGAAAAATTACTTGGACTGAGATGGGCTCTATCAAGATGAGCTAAATATGGTTTATAGTCCAACCTCTCTCCTCCCCCTCAACTCTTATCAAGCTTTAATTTATGAGTGTTATTTTCTTATGAATTGTTTAATTATCAAATAAGATTATTTTTTTCTTTTCTAACATAATGAACAAAAATGAATTATTTTTAAAGATAGTTTAGCAAAGTTACTTTAGATCAATTTTGGCTAAAATCAGTCCAATTTTAAATAGGTTAGGTCAAGATGGATTGAGTTTAATAAATGAACGGGTCAATGATCAGCCCAATCTCGAACAGTTTGGGCAGGTTAAATGATTTGTGCTCAAATTGTCAATTCATAGGAGGCTTTACCTAATTAGATGACCCAGGCACTGCAGTTTTTTTTTTTGCTTGCTTGGTGCTTAACAAAATTATTAGTTAATTACCAAAAAATAATTTGGATTCGGAACACGTGAGGAACTTATTAGAAGTGGTTTCTTAGCATTAACAAGAGGAAATGTTGCACCTGAAGGGGGACATCTTTCTAAGTTCTTGAAAAATTGCAAGATATTAATGGTTAAAAATTGGACCTACGCGGTTGTATCAAATAAGTACTAATAGTATTTTAACTTGATAGATGATTTGTCTCATTTTAATTAGTGTTAGATGATGCAAATTAATGACAACTTCTTTTAGAAAAAAGAGAATGATGGCATTTGAGAGAGTAAGAACTCCATACCGAAAATGTTAAAGAAATCCATGACAATATCTTAAGCCAAAGAGTTTCATGATCTGCTATATGATCATATAGGTATACATAAAAGAAAATAGATTGATTTTTAAAAATATAAATTAAACCACAACATGACATATAGCTTATCAATAGCTAAATACCTCCACGTGTTAAACTAACTTTTATTCTTTGAACTCAATTAAACTTTACATTACCACTCTAACAGCTCCACCTTCTCTATTATTAAATAGAACTTGGTTGAGAATTTTTCCCATTTAAATTAGCTCAGTTGAAAATTCTAATACTTTCAACTTTTACTTCCAATCTATGTTTTCTTTTCTGTTATCCCTCTTTCCTATTATCCTATATTATTTTATCGCAAGGAGACTAAATCCCAAGAGATTTTTAAACAATAAAGTGTTCTTCTTTTCGGGGCAACCGGGCAAGGCTATGTATGGTGAAGGCCGGTTAACTGAATATCATTTGCCGTAAAATTATTATTATGTCTTAAATAAAATATTATTTGTTATTGATTAAAAGATAGACTTTGAACAATAAATACTCTTGTATAGCTTTAAACATTCTTAATTATTGAATTTTCTGACTTCGTCACTACTTCTTTCTCTTTCTTTTTTATGAATTTATTAATCTATGAAATAATATCTGAACTTTTCATTTATAGTTGTGTTCTGTGACTAGTATGGGCTATTGCCACGAAAAGAATGAAAGATACTCCTTTTGCCAAGACGCTATGAAATATGAATATAGACAATATTGCTTATCCTTTCTGCCCAAGCAAAGGAATATACCACGAAAAAATTAAGACTATCTAGGAGTCTTTTTCGTGCTAGTCAGATAATGCACTTAATTCTTTTAAAGATTGTTCTCTCCTAAGGTTGGAAATACTTTTGTGAAACAATGTTTAAAGATGGGGATGACAATTTAAACAAAATAAATAGTATATTCTAATAAAATTTCTTTACAATTTCAATTATGTATAAATATTTTACTTTATTTCCTTTTCAAACTCATGAAGGATCCAAAATTAAAGCTGCAGAAATAAAGAGCCAAGGAGGTGGCTTGTTTTGAGGTTCTGTGAAAGGGGCTATTTCATTAATTGATACCAAAACTTTAGTTGCAGGGCAAAATATCGTGCCAAATGGTCCCTTTTCGTGGCCAAAATCACACCTCATAGCCAACCTAACTACGTCTTTTAGTAACATGACCGCCAAAGTTTCCAAAAAAGGATTTACGGTTTGTACTTTGACAACTTTCCAATCAAATTGAGTACCACCTAGCTACAAACCATAACTACGTTGGAGATGGTTAGCTGGTGTTATACAATTGTCACCATCCAAGCTAGAGGTCGTGAGCGACATGCATTAAGTGCTTGTTTCTGTATGTATAACGAGAGAGGTCACTGCAGTATGGACTTGTTCCTGTATGTATAACGAGAGAGGTCACTGCAGTATGGACTTGTTCCTGTATGTATAACGAGAGAAGGTCATTGGAGATGGTTTAATATTAATGTTTTGTCGACTTTTAAATATGCTAGTTCGTAGATTCGAAATTATGGTGAGTGAAGGTTTAAAAAAGCTACATGACAAATCTAAAATCACATGAAAGGAAGATGGCTCAAAGTTATATAATATTTTGGATATATACATACTTAGCAAAAGATATGATATAACAGAAAGATCTATATGGGTGATATCAATTAGTTAGCAATATATATGTTTCGGTCATATTAGTATGTTTATTTAGGATATCTTTCTATGAGGGTTTTAATTCGCACAGAGATTTTTATGCTAGCAAGAATCCTAGTACACTTTATTTTTGTTCTGCATAATGTGGCCTTAGATGAATTAATAGTCAATTCTATTTGGGATTGATATGTAGTAACAATAGTTGTCGTGTTAAAGTAGTGTGTGCAAATAAATTTAAATTTGTGATATCATTATCTGATTCAAACCTTTTAGCATCTTATTTCTTACCTACAAAATTTACCATTTCACGTCCCCTTAGAAATGGCGCTACATTGCCACTTGTGGATGCATCTAACTCATATTTCTCTCGACTCGTAAAACATTAAATTTGTGGTTACAAATTATTGAGAGCCGATACTTATAAGTTCTTGCTTGGCCATAAGTTTTTTTTTTTTTTTTTTTTATCAAAAATACTTTGAAAACATTGTTTGGTTACGTTATAAAAATTGACTGGTTCTTGGAATTTTTCAATATTTAAAAAGTGGTCTAGACTAGTTTTTTACTCACAAAATTTGAACTTCTTTTCAAATCCAAACATAATTTCAACTTGCAAAATCATTTTTCATGTTATCTTCAAAAACTCTTTTATTTTTTTATTTTTTAAAGTTTCAACTAAAATTATGTCCAAACATTAGCTTAAATCACTACTTTTTAAACCTGTATAGATTCGACTCCAAAATAGTTTGGTTTGATTAGTTAGATTATATTATGCTTACTAATTAACATCCTTGCTGAATTTGACAACTTTATTGCAAATATTAAACTCCGATATAAGGGTTCTAATTCTTAACTTTGAGCACACCTTTCTAAATCATTGTCCATAGGTAATAGTTAGCTGGCCTTGTTAGGTAGAGCACAATTTAAGTGTCTCGTAAGCTGTATGCGAGTACAAACCTCGAATATAGGTGAAACAAAAGATAACATTTATATTTGGATCATATGAAAGGTATGAGGTTTTCTAGTAGTCCTTTTTGGTTTAGTATATAGTGCTTAATAACAAAAGAAGGTGGGATTGAAAATACAAGAATTCTCCAGTATTATGTGCATTTTGTACTAAGATATTTTGTTGATGGATATTGCTTAACTACCCAAGCTATTCATTAGTTACCTGCAATCAGATAATAAATGTGAGAATCTATTGTTCCTAACTCAAGTGTAGTTATGCTTTTGTGTTGGTCTTCAAGAGTAGGTACTTGTATTTTAATTTTTAATGTCATCTTCATTCCTTGTTGCAGAGCCATGATTTCAGCTTCAATGCTTGTAACTTGTTACAGTCAAACCTCTATAAATTAATAATGTTAGGACCATAAAATTTTATTAATTTAGCGAGGTATTAATTAATCGCGTAAATTAATAATTATTAATTTATAGAGTATGTAGTTTATATATCTACAATGTGAATATGTATGAAATACATGAATTTAATTAATAAGTATTAATCATGCATATTAATTAAATTCATGTATTTTCATTGATAAATGTTTAGTATTCCATACATATCTCAAGTTAAATGTATAAATCCACTCAACTATTAATGTAGTTACATGTACTAACATTAACTAAGTTACTATATAAAGAGAGTTACTACATACAACTCTACAAATCAAAAGAAAAAATGGCTTCTCATCTCAAAGGTATAAAAAAATCAACCATGACAGATGGTATGCGTAGAAAATTATGTGAGTACAAACAACAAAATCCAGCATGTACTCAAAAGCAATTGCAACAGTGGGTGTCAGAGAAGTTTAATTTGCAAGTTAGTCAAGCTACAATATCAAATACAATCGAGAGGTCAGCAGAGTATCTATCAATTTCTGACATTCCGAAAGATGATGCCAAAAGACATAAAGCTGTCAAATTTCCAAAATTAGAGAAGGCTCTGTACGAGTGGTTTGTTCATAACCAAGAGCGCGTTAA
This sequence comes from Nicotiana obtusifolia, assembly GCA_002018475.1. Classification (NCBI taxonomy): domain Eukaryota; kingdom Viridiplantae; phylum Streptophyta; class Magnoliopsida; order Solanales; family Solanaceae; genus Nicotiana; species Nicotiana obtusifolia. The sequence goes on along the minus strand of MCJB01018605.1, from coordinate 77,056 downwards.
TATGAGTGGGGAACTAATTGTAACAAAGGGAAAAGAGTTTCTAAAAAAGATGTATCCCATTGATACGCCTGATTTTCATTTTTCTCAAGGTTGGCTAGAGCGCTTCAAATCAAGACATGGCATCAAGACATATCGTCGTTTTGGAGAAAGTGGTTCGGTTAATGTGGAGGTGGTGGAGAACAATTTACAATCCATAAGAGAGAAACTTAATCAGTTTGCTATGAAAGATGTTTTCAATATGGATGAAATTGGATTGTTCTACAGGCTACAACCAGATCATTCTCTTGCAACAAAGCAACTTGAAGGTAAGAAACAAGATAAGGAAAGACTTACAATTGTTATTTGCTGTAATGAGGATGGTTCTGAGAAAATTCCTTTATGGATAATTGGGAAGTACACAAAACCACGTTGTTTCAAGAATGTGAATTTGGGTAGCATGAATTGTGAATATCGTGCCAATAAAAGAGCATGGATGACTGGGATTTTATTCCAAGAATACGTTCAACAACTTGATGCAAAAATGGATGGTAGAAAAATTCTTTTAATTGTTGATAACTGTCCTACTCATCCAAAAAATATTGAAGGTTTGAGAAATATTGAACTATTTTTTTTGCCACCTAATACAACATCAAAGATTCAGCCTTGTGATGCAGGGATCATACGAGCTTTTAAGATGCATTTATCGGCGACGGTTTTATTGAAATATTTTGGGGGGTTTTGAAATTAGGAACCCGAATCCAGAAAAGATTAATGTTTTAGAAGCAATGAATCTTGCAATCTCGGCATGGAAAATAGATGTCCACTCAAGTACTATTGCAAATTATTTCAGGTATTGTAAACTCCGATTGCCAGATGGTGAATCCTCGGAAAATCAAGAACAAATGGACAATGACAGCTTACAACAATTGCAGAATCTAATCAATGGATTGAATATCGTCATGCAATGAATGTTGAAGATGTTTTGAACTATCCGGGAGAAAATGACACAAGTTTGGAGTTGCCTACGGATGAACAAATAATTGAGAGTGTTATGGAAAGCAACAAAGAAGATGAAGTGGAAGACGATAGTGTGGAATTAGAATAAGTTTCGCACAAAGATGCTTTGAAAGCAGCAATCACCTTACATCACTTTCTTTTACAATATGAGAACTCTACACCAGATTTTCTTAATGCTCTAAGAAAGGTTAGAGATGAGATTCAAAGTGATATTAATTTTAAAAAGAAACAAGTAACATTAGATTCATATTTTCAGAAATCTTCTTAGATTAGTTATGAATTATATGAAAAATATTTTTACAGATCATGAATTATTAATTTATATGTCAAATGGGACCTATATGAATTTATTTTTTCGTATTATCTTATCAATTTAGCGAATTATTACTTTACCACGTTGGTCCCGACTAGGGATCGAGAAAATTATTATTTTAGCGAGATTATTAATTTATCGAGTATTAATTTAATGAGGTTCTACTGTATTTTTAACAAAGAAAATTATTATTATTATTATTATTATACATAGGCAGATGGGAACGAAAACGGGAGAACCAATCTTTTACCAATAAAATGAAAATGCAGGTAGCCAGCCAATTGGAGAATTAATAATTCAAGTTAAGAATTAAGAATTAAATTTAAGCATATGAAACTTGATACTTTGAGAAATTCAAAAGAAAGAAAATCTGAAAGCATATTTACTCAAACTTCAGGACATCATTTATCCAAAAATTCGAATCTTATGTCCTGAATTTTATATTAGAAGTTCGGAAATTCAGGACGCTTTCCTGAATTTCACATTAGTAACTCAAAAATTTGGAATACTAAGTCCTAAATTTCAAATTAGCAGCTAAAAAATTCAGGATACAAAAATTCAGAATATTTGATCCTTAAGTTTGGGTGAATTGGCTTATCTTTAAATATATTATAAATTATATATATTTTAACCAACATGCTTAGAAGTGGCTACTGGAACACTTCGCCCATAAAAAGGAATAATTTTTGAGTCCATTGTTAATAGTGGGGCCTTGTGAACAATCAAATTTTTACATAAATAGCTGGTCAAATTTATTATTTATATTCTCTAGCCGATATATACACACACACAATATACTTAATTATACATGATTTTTATATGTATATATATATATATAAAGAGAGAGAGAGAGAGAGAGAGAGAGAGAGAGAGAGAATTATACATAAGTACAACTCGCACGCATACATTGCAACCATATAGCATATATATAACTTTGGAAAGCTGTAGCCTAAAGATAAAAGGCTAAGATGCAACATCCAACTCCAAATACGTTTTCAAAATCCCTATTTAATTTTTTTTTTTTAACCTCAAGCTTCTAACCCAATTTTCGAATTAATATATGTAACTAAAATTAGTTTAACAAACCAAATCTATTTGAGTAGTGAAAATTAAATTTTTAAGGTAATTCACCATAGTTGAAGAAGCTTAAATAAGTGGGGTTAGATCTTGAATCTAATTTAGTAGTTGATTAAACTTGTTAGAAGTAGTCTAAGGAGATTGTCTATAATATTTAAAACCAGTTAATGGAGGTTCGGACTGGTTTTGAACAAGAAACACAACTGAAATCATTGAAGAACTTCGTCTGCGGACACTTATACACTTTTATACATTATTATATATTTTTATACAAGGTATGCACATTATGTGTATAAGTGTATGAAGATATTCATACACCCATATACACTATTACACAATATTATATAATATTATACAAAAACTAACTTCGTCTCTTTCCTTGAGCCTCTTCTGAATTTTAATTGAAATTTAGCTCAAATCTACTCCAAATCACTTCGATTTTAAGTTTTGAACTCCTCTTGATGTTTCCAATCAATTGGAACAACATCCGATTCAAACAACTAACTGTCACACCTCTTTTCGTACACCCCCGACGAGGAGTATATAAAGGAATTTTTTCATTTAAAGGGACATTATTCGAAATGGGATTATTTAATTATTTTTAGAGTCGCCACTTGGAAAATTTAAATTGGTATTCCAAGTCACCGGTTTTATCCCAGATTGAGGAAAAGATTTGACTTTCTTAACGAAGTCTGCGAACCAGAAATTCTAAGTAAGGAACTATGTTAACCCGAGGGAAGGTGTTAGGCATCCTCGGGTTCCGTGGTTCTAGCAAGGTCGCTTCATTGTCATAATCGGCTTATTATTTGATTTTATACCTGTTATCGACCTATAGTGCAATTTACCTTATTTTTCACTTTTAAAATTATCGAAGTATTGCAATATTAATCAAAATATGTCACAAATTATGTCACATAAATGCACCCGCGATTTGTAACACCTTTTAATTTAACGTTGGAATTTGAGATTTGGGTCACATAAATGCGCACCCGAGTTTAGGAAATTAATTCGATTAAAATAACGCGTCTAAAGCAAACTACGCGTTTTAGTTTTTCGAGGGCCATGAAATTCACTAAGTGGCGCACCTCAGTTTTCTAAGTATTTAATTAATGAGGGTCATGCATTTGTAAATTTGTTTGGTATGGCATGCCTCATATTAATTCGAGAGCTTTTATTATCTGAATTTTTATTAGAATTGAGTCACCTAAAAGGCACCCTCGAATCTAGCACTGTTACTATGTTACGGGAACCGTACCCATGGTTGCAATGTTGTTAACTGCGCCTAAAGCACACTACGTAGGTTTGAGACGTTAAGGCTTAATTATTCTAAACCGTATTTAATTATAAGAGGGCCATAAGTGGTTGTCGTTAATTGTATGGCTTACCTCTATTAATTGCGAAAATCTTTATGTCTAAAGTATCAAACCCAAAGCAAGGAATTTAATTAGTTTATAATTAAACATAGGGCCTACTTGTACTTTATTGTCTTAAAGCAAACTAATCAACCTAAAGCCCAATTACAAAGAGCTAAAACAAAACAGTTATTTTCTGAATTGTGCAGTAACGGCACTATTTGCAACATAACAGATAAGCCAATCAATATGAATTCAATTACAAACATAGCCATTAGCAAGAACACGACTACTTTCAGCGTATTATATTAATAGCACTTTTCCAGAATAGCCAGCTTTAAAAAAAGAACAAACAGGCCAATCAACGCAATTACATACATGGCACATAAGTTTACAAAGATAATTACATTCTAAAGTTTGCATTAATAGCCTTATTTCATACCCAGATTTAAATGAAGGATACCCAATTGCAAACGCAGCCAGTAGTCTTGCAAACTGAGAGTACTCTAAATTTTATATTGATAGCACTATTTCTGTAACAGCCATTTAAAACTAAATCAATCAACACAACTTAGTTACACATACTAGCCATTAAATTAACGAATACAATTAACTTGCATATTTACATGAATGGTACTATTTCAGCATCAGTCAGTTTGATAAACTAGCTAGAATCGAAACTTACAGTAGAACACTTGTTACCAAAACAATGAGCTTAAAATGAACCAATCTATACGACTATAAACATAGCCACTATTTTAATAAACTAGCCATAATTCAGATTTATAGTGAGACCACTTTTGATTACAAATATAGTCACAAAACAATATTATGAATCTGGATATCCACACTTCAAGAAAACAGCCACTGTGGCACTAATTTCAAACAATCCTGTCTAAATTCTAACTCTTCACACATACCAGTATCATTGCAAGAATTATTACAAATTTTAATCATCTCGAGTTTAATAACTTTAGCTCATTAACTGTTTACAAAATTGGAGGATTCATCTATGATAAGGATCTATCATGTAATGAAATCACGTTTGGCTATCACCAACTCAACGCATTAACCAAGCATCCTATCTTGGTTGAACATGATATCTGATTTACAACACATTAAATGTTCTCTTATGCCAGTATAGTAAATAACAAGAAAATAATAACTACTGATGATTCAAAAGCAATCCAAATCAAAATCAAATTGAATTTTGTATAGCAGATGTATCTAAACCAACCAAACAAACAAACAGAAAAACAAAACTATTATCATTACTGGAAGGAGAATGTATGAGATGATAGTCACTTAGCGATACTAAAAGCCGTTTATGTAACAATCTAAACCAAACAAACAAAAGAACAGAAGCTCGAGCAGACAAAGATATACATGACAAAGTCATCAGCAAAGCAGACATTATCATCAATTGATAAATGAACAACTTAAACAAAATGGATAAAACAAGGAAAGTTACTATGACACGGATTCGAGCAGTACGCATATGTTACATGATTTATAATTACAGCGTGTTCGAGCATAGCTAGGTAGTCAATGAGCGGATCCTAACGTGACAACAAACAATCTAGTAACCAGCAACAACACTGAAAATTGTAGCTTCCGAGCAATCAGCTAACGATTCCGTATTCCGTATGCAAAATTTTAGAGACAGAGAATTTTGGAGAGTATTTCTATATTTTTTAGTCCTTGAAAATCTATCCCCTTTCTATCACTGATCCCCTTTAATATCCCCACAATAGACCCCCATTTTTTTTATTTGATTTTTCTGTTTGTTAACAGCACTCGCCCCTGCTCCCCTAATAGATTCCCTCTAACGGACTTTTCTTGCATGTGATTGTTATCCCCCAAATAACAGAAATCTGTTTCAAACTTCTAAAAGGGATAGTACCTCGATTTGGATACGCAAAAGCTTTGATTTTTAAGTAAAATTGACTTTAACCGTGTGTTCTTGTTAAGAACACACGGCTAAGGTCGATTCATACTCAAATCGACTTCAAAAAATCTATTTTTTGCAACTTTGGGTTTTTCCTGATTTTGTCCTAAAATCAAATGATTTTTAGGATTCTTAAGGGTGCTGGGGTATCGATTTGGAGTAACGGAGTAGTGGTGGTGAGTTTGGTAGAATTTTGGACGAGTTTTGGCCGGATTTGGAGTGGAATCGGCCATGGCTATAGAGGTCGGCTAGGGTTTTTAGGGGAAGGGTCGTTTGGGATTAAGATGAATGAGAGGGGGGTAGGGTCGTTCAAACATATAAATAAGGAAAAGGGAACGAGTTACGAGCCGTTGAATCTTCTCAGATCAACGGCTCAGATCAAAGGGGAGGAAACGGGTATTTGGACCATCCAATTATTTTCGGATTGGGCCAGATTTAAATTTAACAAATCCGATCCTTCTTCCTCTTGTTTTATTTTCAATTTTCTTAATTATTATTATTATTATTATTTTTAATTCCTTTTTTAATTTTATGACTAGACTACTTATTAATTGAAATCTTAATTCACCTAAATGCAAAATTAATCTAAATTATCTATTTATAAAAATTAAAAATAATTCTTGAATCTAAGAATTAAAGATTAAAATTAAGAAAAGTGTAAAATGAACCATTTTTATGATTTTCTAAATTTTGTAAAAACAACCAATTATCAATTCAATCCTAAAATGTAAAAGTAAATCATAAATGCAATGCATGATATTTTTGGGTATTTTCATGAATTAATTAATTAATAATTAAATATGAATAATTAGAAAAGTCAACTGTAATTCCTAAAATGGCTAACAATTAATTAAGAAACTATTTTTATTTGATTTATGAGAGTGCATTGGTTACGACAAAAATCACGTGTTCATACTAATACTATCATAATGAGAAGCTCGACTTCGGCTCAAATTTATTTTCAATAAATCTAAACAACACCCCCACCAATTTTTTTTTCTACAAAAATCGTATTCGAAATCTAACTCACTTCTTTAAACTTATTCAACAATAATGAGTTACCTTTCTAATTTAATCTTGATATCTATTTTATAACATCAGTAATGTAACCACGATTTAGGTTGTTATCTGCTTGCAGTGTGGCTCTCTAGAACATGAAAGCATGTAAAAGAATACAAAGAAGATGTAATTTCGGCTAGAAGTTGTTGGACCATTAATGATGATATTAAAGAGCTGGTATGGCTATGGCATGTGAAAATCTTCCAAAGCCATTTATATAACTGGATTTCACTGTGATTCTTTTGGGTTTGCTTCTGATTTAAGATTTAAGATTGGTATCAATGAGTATATTATCTTAGAAAATTTCGTCTACGTAATTTCTTATATGTTGTTTCTTTCTTAATTATTATTTTTTATTTACTTATATATTTAATTACGTTATTATTCTAAAAAAATTATACCTCGTAATCTTAAAAGGAATAAGTCATTCACAAACTTGACTTATAATTAGTGGTGTCACTAAAATTGAACTTTGTTATTGGCTGAGGTTATATGCAAACGTAATTATGTTAAAATAATAGATTATTTTGTAATATTTAAATAATATTCATTTTTCAACCTTTATTTTTTGTCACTTTATGTTTTCGCTCGTCCCCCCC
>MCJB01018605.1:42406-69662 GCA_002018475.1 Nicotiana obtusifolia | reverse complement strand
CCCCCCCCCTTCATTTAGCATATTTGTGCTATATATTATTCTAGTTCTAAAACTACTCCTTCTCATATTAGAAATAATGAATCATTAATAAACTTAGCATATAATAAGTGATGTCATTAAAGTATAATCATTGTTGAATGAGGTAATAGACTTACATTTTTCTTTTTAATTAAAAAAGTTATATTTACTTAAATTATGTGGAATCTTAATGTAAGCTATGTTGTAATTTTAAATGTAATATGTTAATTTTTTTGAATTTTGAATTTATATTATATTATATTCGCTTACATTTTATTTGCTTTAGTCGTATTTACGTATTAATTTAGATTGCATGTCATTTAATTTTCAGTTAGAATTGACAGATAATTTTTTGTAAAAGATTTAAATAATGTTACATTATTATGTTTATAAATATTATCAATTTATCAAGCATGTTGTCCATGGTGTTCTTACAAAATACGTATTTTAAGCTTTTATAACTGAGTAAAATAAAATATTCTTAATTTAAAAAAATATATCGATTATTTTTACAATATTAGTTACAAATATATGATTAGTAATTAATATTTTTTCAAGAAACAATATCCATTAAATGTCGTATATAATATTATTTATAAAGGCATAAATGTTAAATCATAACTTTTAATTTTGGATAATTAACTTCATATTTAAAAGTTAATCTAATTGTAATTACACTTGTGCAATCAAACGGTACACTTGTAGTTATATTGTAATTATATTATAACTAACAAATAAATTACAATACTATGTAATTACTACCCCAACAATTATACCAATTCCAATTACCTCGTGGCTTTTCAAATAAACCTTAAGTTGACCAAATTAAGCAAAAAGATAGCAGACAATATTAGGAAAAGTCTTAGTTGATGTTTTAAATATTAAGTCTTCCTACACAGAATGATTTAATAAGAAACTTTTTGATTTTTATTATTTTGTCTTTACAAATATGTTATATTATATAATTTAAATAAGGAAGGATTCATTACATAAATTTTAGTTGATTTTAAAATCCTAAATATTAGAAAAATAATTAAATGACTATTTTTAAATATAAAAAAACATAATTAAATGATAATTTTGTGTAGTGTAAAAGCTATTTTTAAAAGAGTAAAAAAGTCGAACGATATGTCATAGGCAGCTTTCCAGCCATGCCCCATGTCCCATGACCCCTTGGACTCGCCCCGTGGCGTCCCGGCAAGCCTCCCAGGCCCACGGTCGGCCCCGTGGTCTTGGCAGCTCCAAGTGACAAGCGCCCAAGCGCCTCTGTCGCCCCACTGACAGCCAGCGCCAGTGCCCAGCCACAGGCAGATGCCAACAGCACTGCGCGCGCGAACCCTGAGCCTAATGACAAAGTTGCTGCTGACGGACTTGTTTCTACTTTGTAGAAGACCTTTTCATTGTAAATATAGAATAGATTTACTTTATTTTCTTTTAGTATGCACTTATAGCTTTCTTAGGTTAACTTATGTAACTTTGGTTTATTTATTTTAAGCATTATTAGGGGGACACAAGCATTCAAAAGTCTCTCTAGCAAGCAAGCATTTTTATGTACCGGTGTCTCTCCCCCTCGACACCGCGTAACTTTTATAATAGCCTTTCATTTATACAAGCAAGCTCTTTTTCTCAATTCTCTCTACTGTTCTAAATTGCTCACGTTATTGGATTTCCCGTACGGCACCGACATTCTAGTCTAGCGTACGGCGGGGACCTCAGTTGGCGTACAGCAATCGCACTGATAGCGATTGCTTAGCTTTACGTTGTGCTTACAAGGAACCTCAGGAAGACGCCGTGTAATAGATATTTCGTTAAGGGCTTTCGTACTTTTAATATAATATAAATATATATTGGCTCACTTTAGTTACAATTTTGGGTCGGCGGTTACAAAATGTAATTGTTTCATATATATATATATATATATATATATATATATATATTCGACGGTTATTTTTAATTTAAATAATTTTTTTAATTAAACCACAAGGCATGCTGTCTAGGGCTAATATTCATAGATAAAGAGCAAAGTACATAATTAGAAGGGGACATGAACATTACCTTCCGAAAAGAAAGTGTTTATATTATTGGTCATACAAACATGATAATCAAGTGTACGTAGACAGATATTATGAGTTAGACTAATGATGGAGTGCCAATTGTCTATCTTACAGCAGTGATAGGCAATTGAATAATCAATATTTAGGTTAATTCTTCCGACCCGAATTTCTGACGTTGGGCCCAAGCTCAACCCATTCACAAAAGAAAAATAGGAAGTATATACTATAGTGTCAATTTTACCCGTCCTTTGAAGCGCCCTAACACACCCAAAGTCCCTACAGTCAATTGTCCAACCTTTTACCATCGTTGAATCCTGTGAGCTTAAGAGCAAGAAAAAACTTTGGGGAACTTTCCCAATGTCTTCAAACAACCCTTCTCAGCTTCTTCCATCTGGTAATTTCCCTCCGAACGAGCTTTATTAACTAGGACTTTAACCTCTTTATTCAATTTTTAATGTTTTTTGATTTTTTTTCTTTCTGAAATTGGGTTTTTGAGTTTTAATTTTGCAGAGTTGATTGATCGTTGCATTGGGTCAAAGATATGGGTGATAATGAAGGGGGATAAGGAGCTAGTTGGTACCCTTAGAGGCTTTGATGTTTATGTTAATATGGTTCTTGAGGATGTCACTGAATAGTAAGTAGTAACTCCCTTTTTCTCCTTTCAGCTTTTTTACTTGTGTGTTCCAGTTCTTTTTGTTGATAATTTACCATTGTTTGTCAAAGATTTTAGCTTTAGGGTTTTAGAATGTTAAAGGGGTTAAGAATTTTTTGCCTAATGCGGGGATTAGAACAAAGATTGATTAAAAAGAATGCCTATTTTGCACAGTTTATTTAGGACCTTTTTGTAAAAATTGTCAAGCTTAAAAATACTTAGGAACTAAGCCTGCTATTTAAGTGGAGAAGGGTAGAGGGGCGCGCCTAATATCCCTGAGTTTTGAAGTCTGTGGTTGGTCCTAAAGATTGGGCCCGGATAGATTTCTGGGTCATCAAAAAGAAAGTTACCATCTTTATACTTATAGGAACTATTCTGTTTTGTTTTCAAGGTTTCATAACCACATTTTTGTTTGGTTTTTAAAATTTTCCTGTGCGTTTCATCTGCATTTCATTTTGGGTATGGCTTCCTATGTAGTTAAACATATTCAAGAATAAAGTTGTGAACTTTTGGTGAAGTTCGACAAGATACCAATTTGTAGTATTGTAATGGGCAATCTTGAATATTGATTTCAAAGCCATGTCCTTCTAGTGAGCGAAGTAATTCATGTTTTTTTTTCAACCTCTTATCTTAGTGCATCATATCAACTGGTGGATTTTATTATCATGGAGCGGGTAAACGGCTCCCACCATGTTAATGTAGTAAAGTTATGTATGGTCTACACCTAACTTGGTATGCTTCTGCAATTAAAATCACATATTGTGATTGTGACTGTAGTCTCATCACTTTAAGCACCTTCTTCTTGACGTAGAACTCAAGTATACATAAGTTGGTTTTTGTATCAATGCCTGCAATCAAGTCTGAAGTGCATTTTATTCATCTTCATTTATGGTAGCTAGTTGACATATATGTTTGTTTTCTTAAGAGGTCTATAATTGGTTTATTTATGAACTAAGTACTTTTCTTAAGCTGCCCTAATTTTTTGGTTCCTTATGTTGAAGAAAGAGTTGGGTTTTTATCTATGCACTGTTTTGCGTGATGTCATGGTAAGCCAAAAATGCAGTTTCTCCTACTTGGAACTTGGGTCCAATCTTTACCGTCTACTCTTCACATCTACTTGTTTGAAATTTTTGTTTGCTAGTAACTACCAAGTTCTGCACAGCTTCCTTTTTGATCAGTGATTTCTGCACAGATTTATATTCACATTCTTTTAAAGAGCATAGTTATTGAATGGAGGTTTTAGGCAGCATTTGCCTGGTATATTAATGATTTAGTTGAAAATTTGGTCTCAAACTCTAGTTTAGCTCAAGCAGGTGAGAGTTACTCCTTATAATTTTCCATGTTAGCTCTGTAATTCCTAATATCCCCATCCTGCCTCCACCCTCGTAGCTCTGCTATGAGCTATGGTTGAAAGTACTATCTATCAGTCCACTGCTCAACAATGTTATAATATTTATTTCATTGCTGTTTCTGTAATACTTTTCGGCAACTTGGCGCCTGATCTCTTTCACTGGTACTAAATTTTAGCTTTTGTATCTCTATTACGGTGAGGATTTAGTTTTATTTTAACACAGACTTTCGAAAGTTCTCAGTCTATCCTGTTTTAGATGATTGAAGTTGTTATACTCATGGTCAAAGAAGAAGAAACTTTGAGAACTTCGAAGTTGGATAATATGTAGTATTATTTTGGGAGCCTGGTTTTTTAATTTCCAAGTGCAATCAATATGTGTTTACACAGAAGACTGAGAATGCATTTAAAATGTGGCGCTCTTAACTCATCTTATCCACATGGAGTAGAAGCAGTTGTAATCTGGAAATTGAATGACTAGATTAGATGTTATTTACATTGTCTGCCTTACAAATCTAAAAAAGATTATTGCATGATATAGTAATAGATTCTGAAGTTGACACATGAAACATGCTCTTGGGCACTTTTTCTTCACATCCCTTGCAGCTTCGTCGCTTGTCTTGCAACGTTTGATACAGGCAGATTTTTTCTCACATTTTTAACAGGCACCAGAATATAATTAGTTACTGAAATGGGGTTTTTAGGCTGCATTCCCTGCTGTATTAATGAGTTAGTATATAATATAGTCTCTTAAGTCTTGTTTAGCTCCATCAGTTATTTATTTCACTCCCATTTCTGTTCTTTCTTTCAGCAACTTGCTGTCCTGATCTTTTAGAGTTGGAGTCTAAAATTTAGTAACTGTATCTTCAGTAAAGTGAAGGTTTGATCTGTATAAACTATAAAACATGCTAAGACAATAAGAATAGAGAGCCCAGTCTGTCTATCTGTAGATGATTTATGTTGTATCTCTCAAGCCCAGCTTGCTCTGGATTGTCCTTCACGGATAAATGAAAATGTAAGAGGGGGTGGGGTGGTGAGTGCGAAGTTGATTCCTCATCCGTCCCGAAATGTTTTGACCAGTCGTCCCTGACGTCCAGTCCAATATTGTGGAGATGTGGATGGTTACTTGTGAAGTGGGATAGTTATTGAGTGACCAGAATGCATGCTTACTGATCGAAAGGAGAAAAAGTCTGTAGGAATTTGTTTTCATCTTTTATTTTTTAAATAAAACATTACGTTTGAAGTAATAATTTCACGACCTGAGATGTTCAACATGCTCCTGGCCCAGTACTTTTCATTCTGTTGCAGCTCTTTGTTGTTTTGCAACAATTACTAGAGGCAGATATATGCTCACATTCTTTTAAGAAGCACCAACATGTCACTAGTTATTGAATAAGAAGGTTTTAATGCATTTGTCCCTTGATTTCATGGAGAAGAAGGTATCTATTTTAGCTCTCTTAGACTCTTAGTTAAAATGTTTGTCTCTCTTAATCTAGTTTAGCCTCCCACAGATGAAGTGCCCTTTATACTTTTGTGGTTGTTATCTTCATTATCAGAAAAAGTGCCCTTTATCTTTTCCATATTACATCTGCATAAAAGTTGATATCGAAGTTTTTGGTGGAACATAGTTTGTGCAATTTGAAGAGGTCTCCTTCTGGCCCCTCTCGTTATGAAAGAAAAATTTACACCTTCCTGACGTGAATGAAGTTGAAATGGACTATTTATCACTCCGCTGCTAAAACCTTTTCACTTTTCCTACAGTGAGATCACTCCAGAAGGGAAGCGAGTAACAAAACTTGATCAGATTCTGCTTAATGGAAACAATATTGCTATCGTAAGTATAAGCTATTCTTTCTGATTCGATTTGCTTCTTTTCATTGGCATCCTGTTCTTTACTGATATTCTCATTTTATTCCTAGCTGAGCTTGAAATATACTGAGTGATCCAGTAACGAACCTTTTTTTTCAACTAATGCAGCTGGTTCCTGGTGGGTCACCTGAATCTGAATGATATATTACGATGCGCGACTTGTGCTGTTCATTGAGATTAGTTGATGATGGGCTCGAGACATTTAAAACTCAAGAGGCATTTTCAATATGTATTTTCAGTAATTCTTGCTGTACAAGTTTACCCTGAATCCATAACTGGCAAAGATTTTGTAACAGTGACTTGTGAGTGTGTTCGGCTAGTGTTTCTAGGATAAGATAGTTGGCATTATATCAAAAAACTTCATGATCCTATGGCGAACAATACTTCGAAACTGATATAGTTCAGGTGTTATTACCTTTACACTATGGCGTTTTTGCAGAATTCTCTAAATCAAGTGTTTGTGAATCTACCTTTACTTCTTTCCAGCTATGTATGTCCATTGTTTTCTTTAGTTTACTTGAGATATTGTGTGCCCTGGTGTAGTCAAGCAGGGGAATAGTTAGAGGGGAAGATCTTCTTTCTTATTTATTTATTTATTTATTTATTTATATGTCCATACATATATTTATTATGATCATAGAACAAGCATCATTCACACAATTTTTTGGCTGAAGAATTTAGGCACATACTTGTGGGGATGGAAAACCAATGCATTCTTGGGCGAACATAGCCTAACGGATAGCTTAAGCATAGCAGATAGAATAATCGAGGTTGCGTTCAAGCAATCACATCACATCCTGGATCTGATAGAAATAGGATGAAAATTGAGACGGCATTGTTGTAAATAACACACAGCTCCTTGCCCGGAAAAAGAAAAAGTAAAAAAGGACCATAGCCTTGTACAAGATGGAACTCAACAGCATTTGTTTTGGGCTTCTAACGTTTTTCTTTAGTTAAGATTTTCCCTTTCGTCTAAGACTATAGTGCAGATGTCGATGCTGATAGCATACAACAACAACAAACTCAAACCCAAATAAATCCCACAATTGAGGTCTCGAGAGAATAGTGTGTACGTAGACTTTATTCATATTCTAGGAAGATAGAGAGAATGTTTCATGAAGACCCTCGACTCGAGAAGATGAATAGAAATTAATCAAATATCAACAATAATAGTCAGGAAAATAATAATAATAACGTAAGAACTAGAAAGATAGATGGGAGAAAGCAATAGACTTTGTTGATAGCATAATAGACTTTATTAGTCACTGCAGAAATAGGAGAACATTTTTTTTTTTTGCGGTACAAATTCAGCACCAGCTTAGTACTGCCCTTTAATGAGATCCTTCTTGTACTCATTAGAAGAATTTATCCTAATCACAGTTTGAAAGTTTTATTGTAATTTGCATCTAATGCAAGATTATAAGATCAATTAGCCATCTATTGACTTCTCAAGTTGCATCCCAATGCGAATTAAACATTTAGTCTCGCTGTTAACATTCTTTTATAACCAAAAAAATTCGTCATTTTAGTTTTGAGAATCCGTTTGCTTTTCTATTCTTCTATAAGTACAGACTTGATGTGTCAATCATCATTCAAACTCGTGTTATACGTCTTTCTATAACTAAATATCAAATTTAATTAAGTACTAGTTAGGATTCTAATTCGTCTGTCGTACGCCCTTCTATAATTAAGTACAAACTTAATATATTAGTTAAGGTTCAAACTCGTTTGTGCATCTTTTAAAATTAAGTACAGTCTTCATGTATTAGGATTCAAGCTCGTGTTGTAAGCCTCACTCGTGTTGCTCACATCGGCATAATAGAGATTAGGGGTGTACAAACCGAACCGGAAAATCACATCAAATCGAAAAGTCAAACCAAATCAATTAAAAAGTCTGATTAAGTTTGGTTTGATTTGGTTTGGTATTGAGTAAAAATATCCAAACCAAACCGACATATAAATATATAATTTTTATATATACTTTTAAGATTATATATATAATTTTCTTAAAAAAATGTCTAAAAATATTTAAAATTCTCTTGCGGGATATAATATTTAATAGAATATGAAGTGCTTCATATTTATTAACCTCAAGTAATAGGTTGTATAATCACTTTCTTATCAAGTGTTACTGAAATGCGTCAATCTCTTTGTTCTTCCATATTCATATCATATGTTAAGATCTATTAAATTCTTATATCTTTTTCGAATGTGAGGTGATTATTATTATTTAGGTATCATATTGCTTTTTATGTTTAATTACTAAATTCGGTTAATCTTGAAAGTGTACATCAAGGAAAAACTATTGTCTGACGACTAAAAATATAACTATTATGTGTTACTAAGAAAATTTTCACATAAAACTATTTTAATAAATAATATATTTTTCAATTTTTATATTTTTTTTAGTAAATATACATTTACTAATAAAAAATTTAGCAAAGTAATATTTAAATAATATTTAAGTAACAAAAAATCCAAAGAACCTGACAAAACCGAACCAATCCAAACCGATATAGTTTGTTTGGTTTAGTTTTGATAAAAATCGAACCAACTCGGTCCATATACACCCCTATGTTACTAAAAAGTAAGAATTTATAAGAACGTGAAATAACAGAAATTCATGATTCAAAATTCAAATTATTTATTATTTACTCCATTATCACAATTATGATTTTCAAATTATGAAAGCACGTGAAATAGCATTTATTTTGCTCTTTTTTTTTCATCTCAAAATTATGATTTTCTATACATAAATTTTGTGGGTTTTGTAGAATCAAGAATGCCCTGCAAAGGTTTGTTCTTTTCTTTGATTCTATCGTTATATTATCCTTAATTTTTCATTTGATTTATATTAAATTTTCCTTTTTTCTCCTGCTTGAAATACAATAATTTCAATTGGGTAAGAAAAATGTTTAATTTCTAATCAGTTTTCCCTTATGTTGGTTCCGGTATTTGCTAATTTCCTTTTTTTTTAAAACTTATATATAGTGATTTGTTGTCTGCAGTAGTATCTTGTTTGTAAAAGGTTTAATCTTTAGGGTTATTATGTTCTTAGGTTTTTTTTCTTGCTTGAAACAAAATTATTTGAATTGGGTAAGCAAAATCTTGAATTTTCAGATTTTTCTGTTTCATATCTAATGGGATTTACCCTTATGTTGGTTATTGGTATTTACAATTTTTTTAATGTTTTTACTTATACCCTTTGCTGAATTATAACAAGTTTATGAATAGACTTGGGAGATAGTGATATTGTCTGCACTCTGCAACTGTATTTTGTTTATAAAAGATCTAATATTTATGTTATTGTGTGATTAGGATTTTGCTGCTAATTAATACCAAGGATAATTGTCTTGTATGTACAGGTGGTTTCAAGTCTTTTCTATCAGCAGTTTTATTGGATGTCTATCTGATTCGTCTCCCTTTTCGGGATATTAAGGTTCATTTAAGCCCGCACCAACTTGTTTGATATTGAGGTGCCCTGATTTTTGTGTTTGTCTTTCCTCCATTGTTACTTCTGATATTGTAACTTGATTCTGCATCTTACATGATGTCTGTGCTAATCTTTGGTTAGTTAAATTTCTCCAGTGATGTGATATGTCTACCTTTGGCTGTGTTGTGCAGATTATGGATCATGTGAACAGCGATAACCGATTAGATGTTCCTGACACCCCTAATAGATTGGCTGCTGAGGATCTGAATGTGAGGAGTCGTGTCACTGGAGAGAGTGATCTATCTATGGAGTCCAGATCCAAAATGTGATTCTTTTGGACTCAAGCATACAAATAGGTTAAAAACAAATTGGGCATCATTTTATATATAGCGCGGTTATTCATCGTGCTATACCTTAACGGCAGTTTTGTCCTTTAAGGTATAGCGGTGAATAATCGTGCTATATTTGAACTTAAAATGGGCGGAAGGTATCGCGCGCATATATAAGGCGCTGTACCTATATAAAATACCGTGCCATCTCCTTACCCCACCAGCCGCGAACCAGCAGACTCCAAAACAAAAAAATCGGTCCCTCCCCCCCCCCTCCCCCTCTATTTTTAAAGAAGAAAACTCAGTGGAGCCCACCCGTCCCATAAAAAGTGTGTCTTTTCGGTATTGTAGCAAGCTTACAGCGGATCTAAGGCATTATCGCGTAGTGGATTACTCGTTTCGGCCCTCCTCACCTTTCAAAAAATTATAAATCGAGGTATTCCGACTTACTTTTTGTTAAAACTCATGTATAAAAAATGCGTATTGGTTGTTTTTTAGTTTGATCTATGTTTTTTCGTGAATGTTTTATGATTTAATTAATTTATTATTTATTATCCGGATTAGATTATTGTTGTGGTAAAAAATTAGTAAAATAGATAAATTGTTATTTTATGAATAATCAGTGTTATTAGTTGTTATAAAAATATTTATTAGTTATTTTTTACTGTGGTATATGTATTTTCGTGATTAGTTTGTGATTAAATTAATTTATTATTTTTTATCCGGATTAGATTATTTATGTGCTAAAAGATTAGTAAAATTGATAAATTGTTATTTTATGAATGATTAATGTTATTTAGATTTTATTATCGTACGCGTATTAATATGTGACTTTATTGTTGTTTAGTGCCCTTTAGTGTTATGTTGTGCCCGCAATTGAAATGTAGTGCTCGTAATTATAATCTAGTGCCCTTTAGCATAGTAAAATGTAGTGCCTTTTAGCGTAGTATCGTTGTAGTTATTGAAATTAATCATTTAATTATCTGCTAACCCCAAAAATATTTGAAAAAAGGATGATAGTTCAAACACAAACTCTCTCGAATGTTAGTCAACAATTTGTAAGAAAATAACATAAAAAATAACAATATTTGTCAAACTAAGTATTTTTATATGAATACTTATTAATTATATCATTTATAGTTACAAAATAATAAACTAACATATAAAATAAGAAACAAACATAGAGAGTAATAAACTAACATATAAAATAATAAACTAACATACAGAATAATAAACAAACATATAAAATAATAAACTAACATATAAAATAAGAAACAAATATATAAAGTAATAAACTAACATATAAAATAATAAACTAAGGTATAAAATAATAAACTAACATACAAAATAATTAACTAACATATAAAATAATAAACTAATATATAAAATAATAATCTAACATATAAAATAATAAATTAAGAAATAAAATAATAATATAGAAAATATATCAACTTAACTAATAATATAGTAAAAATATCGATTAAATAGCAATATAAAAGATATTGCAATATATTTAAAGACGTTAAGCGATCAAAAAAATAAATACTTTAATTAATATTGTTCAATTTACAGACATCGTTATGGAGGTTCCCCCTGTGCATCCCGGACCTGCATCTCGAGAGCTACTGTTGCTACAGGGCAAGCATAGGTCTTCATACATCCGGGATGGGTAGTGTTTGTCCCAGAAATTCCGTTCCAGACGTATAGACAATATGTGAGAGTTCATTAGGGAGCAGCCACTCTATCCCTGTATAGTTAGACGCCTTCAGGATATGGGTTTCTACAGGATCATAGATATCGGCCGGTCGCAGTTCGACTGGGTGTTGATCACGGCTATGATAGAGCGGTGGCGACCGGAGATGCACACGTTTCATCTACCTATCGGCCCGGCTACCATCACGCTTGAGGACATGGAGGTTCTCTTCGGGCTACCGGTTGATGGATTACCAGTAACTTACCCGCATGCTCTTAGAGACTAGAGGGGAGTGCATTACCTGCATATGTTGCAGCGACTCACCGTTTTTTAGCTAGCAGAGGAGACTACATTAAGTGGGGTGAGTCGATTGAAGCTGACGCCCATTCAGCAACATCTGGCGGCATGGATGCGGAGATTACAAATGATTCACCGGCAGAGGATATCGACCGACACACGAGATTGTTGCTGCTGCTGAGGTTTGGTGCTGTACTCTTACCGAACACTTCGGGAAACCTAGTCAGCTTGAGATTTCTACATCATCTGAAGTGGCTAGATGATTTACCTAGTTACAGCTGGGGTGCAGTTATTCTAAGTTACCTGTATAGGCAGATGTGTCGGGCGTGCATGGGCACCCAGAGAGATGTTACTAGATTTTTACCGCTGTCGCAGGTGAAAATATAGTCAATTCTTTTCATGATTATAACATACATAGTAAAAAAATATCTTAAATTTTACGTCCACAATCTATATTAGGTTTGGGCCTAGAAGCGGTTCCTGCAGTTCTAGCCACCTCTACCACTAATGGCTTTAGATGCACCACCTCTACTATTTCTCCCTTTTGCTTGGAGGTGGGTTGATAGGCGAGGCTATAGACGCGAGTTCGAGGCTCGACATCATCTCCCCTATATAGGGATTTGTTGGATTTGCTTAAAAGCGTGCAAGTACATGTATACTTAAGTTTACTTGGCTTGGCTTTATATGTGTTGCGTCTACTGACAATTTCTATTTTTAATTAGTTGTTCGTATGGAGGCCATATAGCGACGTGCTCATAGCTGGTTTGCTCGATTATTTCTCCCGTGGCCAAGCTATGTGGAGCTCTTTCGTCCCATTGATATGTCTCGGTATTGTCGAGCATCATGCCACCGAGTGAGTCCTTTGCCAGTTTGGTCGACTGCAGCTTGTACCTATTCCGCCCACTTGGATTAGGACACATTACCAGCGGGATGATTGTTCCAGGGTTGACCAGACATTCTTGACCTGGCTAGAGACCTAAATTGAGGTTTGAGACCAGTGGTATGACCTAATTCTTCCACCCCCTCCACCTGAGCGTACGGATGGCGAGCATGAGTATATGGGTCGGTATCGCAACATTACCCGACTTCTCATCGGGAATCCTGTTCATCGCTCTGGTGGTCGGTACATTCCATATGCTAGGAGGCATGAGGCACTAGTATGTTATTTGTTATACTTACTTATAATGATACATTATCCTTACCTAATTAATATTTTACATGTTATGCAGGCTATTGGCTTACATTAGTTCTACCAGTTGGGACTGCAGATGCTGCAGTATACCGGCAAGGGAGCGGCAGCTTTGCACGGGTATGGTCGTCGGGTTACTGATCTTGCTGCCGAGACATTGAGATGTGCCCGAGATTATGAGCGCTTAGGATACGAGGCTGCTTATGTGCCTCCAAAGGAATACCATCGTGGGCCACCAGTGGAGCTTGAACGTAGTAGACGTGGCAGGCGTGGGCAGAGAGGAAGGGGTGTCCTACGAGGTCGTGGTGGTCGGCGAGGACGGGATCCTCAGTAAGGGGGCGTTGAGGCACCCATGGATGATATTAGAGATGATCAGCCGGGTGACTACCCTGAGCCACACGATACTCATCATGACATGCCGTCATTCAGTGTTCAGTTGTCGCAAGGGACTTCGCAGGTGACCTCGTCAGCTCCATTATTGATCGCGAGCATGGCCATTACGCGACAGGAGTGGGATCAGTATTTTCCTGATCCCTTAGAGCCATCAACGGTTGTTGATTCTCGTCCGAAACGAGAGGTGCATAGTGGGCGAACGACTGAGTTATGGCTCATCATCGAGGGATGCTGATGATCTAGCATATACTTCATCTACTCTAGTGCACCTCGATGTTCCGACAGAGCCTTGCGGCGCTACTCATGCGCAGGTTTGTTTATATTACAATTACTTCTATTTGTTTTTATCTCATTGATTAGTCAGTAATATCTAAAGCGTTTTATTTTCTTTAAAGACATCGGCATCGCCCATCACGGAGGCCGCATTATGTGATACTGAGATGCCGGAGACGGATTATCTTATTCAGGAGCCCGCAGAGACCATGTTATGACCATTAAAGTTTTTTTCCTAACACGTACGTTAGTAATTATTAGTTCATATAGTAAAATATCTTATTATTCTGTAGGTTACTGTCGGCTCGACGGCCGCTTCTACCTAGTCTACCAGCCTTACCGATGATCATGTTGTAGCGCATCCTCCAATAAAGAGGCGACGTGATGAGGATGATCCTGATAGCATAGCCGGGCGGGATGGGATGCGCCTCAGGCCAGCCAATGCTTTAAAGCATACAGACTATAGGACACCTTGACATTTATTATTATTTGTATATAAACATTTAATATATAACAACCACATTATTTATGTTTTACATAATTTGCGCATGTGTTTTTATTTCTCGAGATATTTATTAGTTTAACACTTTAACACAAAAAAAAAAGACAGCTTAACATAAAATTTAAATTCGTTACCAATTAAAGATAATACATGTCACATGCAACATAAAAATAAAATACTACACTCAATGCATCAATGTGTTTGTTTAGTCACTATTGCCCATTATTCTGTGTTTCAACCACTTAAATTTCTCTCCAACCTATTTTTTCTTCTTCTGCCTCTTTTAGTTTCTCCTACAATGCCTTAAGTTGTTCTTGTAGTTTCACGATCTGGAGTTCGTATTCACCGGTCAGATTCTAAATGTTTAGCAAACATGATTTGTAGTATTCCTAATTAATGGGTTCATCATACCATTCATCAAAATCACATTTCCTTTCGTTTTATCAATGAGAGAATACACAAGACTTTTAATTAATATGCTATATAAAAAGTATTAACAAATATTTCTTCTAAGAATAATAACTTACAACTTTTTTACACATCCAACGTCTGCGCCCCATATTGCAATTTGACCAATATGGCTTCAAGATGCACGTTTGCCACAGTAACACCTTGATACGTAATTGCATCCAAACATGTCGTAATATTCGAAAATGGAAAATTAATGAAAAATGTTTCTATTCATTTCGTTAGGATGCAAATAATAACTAAAATGCTCGAGGTTTTTACAGGCAACTAAGAGTTATTTAGTTTACATAACGCATATTGGTGATGCGCTATGTTTCGCATGATAATGATTCTTTCAGGTACAAGTGGGTCCAGCTTTTTCAGTACGACAACTTTTTCAGGTCATCAGCTTTTTAAAGCTGACAGCTTTTTCATGTTGACATGACAATACAAATAGCATATTATGGTGAGGCACTCTTTTTTTGCGTGATATTGATTCTTTAGGGTACAAGTGCGTCTAACTTTTTCAGGTCATCAGCTTTTTCAGGTCGACATGACAATACACATAGCGCATATTGGTATGGCGCTATATTTCGCGTGATAATGATTCTTTCGGGTACAAGTTGGTCCAACATTTCAGGTCATTAGCTTTTTCAGGCTGACAACTTTTTCAGGTCGACATGACAATACACATAGCGCATATTAGTGAGGTGCTATGTTTCGCCTGATAATGATTCATTCAGGTATAAATGGGTCCAACATTGCATGTCAATAGCTTTTTCAGGCGATTGCCTTTTAGGTCGACATGAAAATACACATAGCACATATTGGTAAGGTGTTATATTTCGCGTTCTTACAGGCCGACATGCATCTTAGTTATTCTTAAGTTGAACCAAGAGATCAATATTCAAATACCATTTGAAGAACCAGAACAACATCTAATTCAGAAATGCCACTAACATTTAATAAGTGGTTTATGAAAAGGCAAAAAGGTGAAGGTAGTTCAAAAGATCCAAATGGAATACGTCATAACACAATCGATCCCTACCTTAAAAAAAATATGCTAGGTTGCTATACTGATTTGGTTGATGACAAGTGGTATGGTATTTTGTGTCCCTTGGAAAATAAGCCTATCAATATACACACTGATCTCAAAGTTGCAGAGCACATTATTGAGGGCGAACCGCATTCTATAAAGCGTGAAGGTATGCAAATTTGGGGCGAAAAACTACAATGGTTTCCTCTTTACTCAAAACGATGTGATTTTGAAATACTATGTCACTAGCATGGCCTTGTTGTACCACAAGCACTGTCTACAAACTTCCAAACAAACACACACAAAAATGAATCAGAAATGATTCGGCATTTGATGAAGGAGATTCTAGAGATGGAAAAGGCACTTGATATTCATCATGCAATGGATGATCTTAACTACCTGGAAGGAATGGAGGATTAGTACTGAGATCTATTAGAAAATGAAAAATTACATAGAGATAATGATTATCCTGTTTTCCCAACAGTTGTCGAGTGGGAGGGACTACCTATGTTTCTGCCACAGACGTTGGACGTAGGAGTCCCATATTATTGTAGAAATCAAGCAAGTGGTCTTATTGATGATAACGATGAAATACGAGAAATGTGTGTCAACTGGGGCCTAGATTACGATGCCCTTGGTCCCGAAGGGTCCGTACAAGATGTTGATGAAGAAGATAAAGTCGGTATCAATGTAATAGTGCCAGACAGGGACGATAATGACGAATGACAATTGTTTTTTATTCCTTGGGGTGTATGTTAAATTGTTTTATTGAATCTTTAATTCTAAATATCAATTAGATTTAACCCCATTGGAAACATAATTTTATTTCATACATTTTGCAACCTCAACATTTACATAAATTTAGTACAACAAAATTACTCCAATAAAATACTACGTTTATCCTTTATAATTGGGAACATTGGATGAACTGCCACCTGGAGCTGAATTACCAACGCTCCCCAAACCAGCTGAAAGACATTTATTGTGGTCGTGTCCTGTTTGGGAACATATGCCACATTTACGTGCATAAACGGTATTACCAACATCCATTTGGTTCCGTATACGCGTTCATTTTTGCGCCTGCCGTTGACGCACATAATTCTTGTTACATACCATTTTAAATGGTTCCGGAAGGCAATAATTCTCAGCACCCACTGGCTGCAACTGTCCACTATAGGTGTTTAAGTATGCAGCAACACTATATTCTTTATCAATGTACCTTGTTGCCGCGAAACATGTATGTTGAAAGCACTTCATGGCATGTGAGCATGGCAAGTGATAGATTGACCATTTTCCACAGGAGCATAGTCTTCTGGATTCATTGACGGTATGCGTGTTATTCCCACAGTTGTGATGCAGACTAGTGCGAACTTCAAAAATATTTCGCTCGCTGCAATATTGCAAAAATGAATGCCACTGTGCTCGCTTCCTATATTTCTCAAATAGTTTCATTGGTTGTGGCATAAATTCAACACCCCTTTCCATCAATGACGATGCACCTCTAGATCTTTCAACAAATCTCTCTGCCATCTGCTTGAATGACATTCAGATTATGGCAGTGATTGGCAATCCATGTGCAGACTTCAATAGCCCACTGAAAGACTCTGACATATTTGTAGTCAGAATTCCCTATCTTCTATCACCATCCGCATGCAAATTTCACTTGTCAAGCTCATGTCGCATCAACCAACGATACACTTCCGGGTCTTCCTGCCTAATCAATTCCATTCACCTCCTTAATTTACACTCTTGGTGATCTATTGCAGCCATCTGCCTTAAATCATGCAAGTCCTTGTTCAGATAAGCACTCTAGAAGTTGGCCTTCAAGTGCCTAACACAGTAATGGTGGTAGGCATACGGTTCCTGCCATGCATGCAAATTCTGTACAGAACTTAAAATACTGCCATGTCGATCCGATATTAGACAAATACTTGAACGTTGTTTGACAACGTGCTCCTTCAAGTGGTTCGAAAATAATGTCCACATCTCTTGGCTTTCATTGGCACAAATAGCAAATGCTAGGGGATATATACTTCCGTTAGCATTTACAGCGAAGGCGATCAACAACTTAATATCATACTTTCCATAGACATAATTGTCGTCTATGGATATTACTAGCCGACAATGCACAAAACCATCAATGGCTGGTTTAAATACCCAGAACATATATCTGAATATGTATTTTGGTATTCTCATACTCTGCTCAAGCTTTCATTCAACAACAGTCCCGGGGTTAAAGTGTTGCAATGCATCCATGTACTTGGGTAAAGCAGCAAATGACTTATCCCAATTACCATAAACAATTTCAAACGCACGTTTACGCTCGAGAAATGCCTTTGTTTTGGTAATGGTACATCCATATACCTGGTGGATAGATGTTATACACTCTTTGATCTTGTACCTTATGGAACCCTTCAATGTGTGGACTCAAGACAAGAGAAATCAAGTCAACATTCAAGTTAAAATGATTCCCATTGAATGTGTCCATTTCACAATTATGGGTGCCAATGTATTTTCCCATAATCCACATATTTATTTTCTACTTTCTCGCACGCAGCATCCAATTACAACCTTGAAACCATCTATGAAAAATAACCTTGTATTCTTCCGGAGATAACTCATGAACCACGATTTCACGATACTCTTTTAAGTTGTACATACCGCCCTGCTTAGGCGCGCTTTATCAGTAAAAAGCATGCCCTTTGACCGCAACGTTGCTCTAGATTCATCCCACATTGCTGTCCGAATTTTGTCAAGATCCCTTGTGAGGGCATCGACATCCGCCATACTTAAAAACTGATCAAGGTAGGGAACATCCCTTGAATGAAACGACACATGGGACTCGTACACTCTTGGTCTAATGGGAGGTGGAGCATGCTCCCTCGTCAAATCAGGTTCATCATTCTCGTCCTCATCACCGTCACCCTCATCAGGGAAGGGTGTGTCATCTCCAGACTCGTCAACATTGTTGTCATAATCATTATCATCTTCCTTGCTCTATGCATCTGTCATATCTCGATTAAATATATCGTCTATGTGCAATTGAGTAAGGACAGGACCTTCACGTTGCTAGTTTTCACTGCACAACTAATAAAATAATGAGTTTCTCAAATTTATCCAAACCTTACATATAAACTTTATCACTTCACTTACAAATCATGATGTGTTGATATCCCATGATGTACATTATCCTGTTGGTGGTGATTCCCTAGTGGACCACCATGATCCAACACACCGAAACTAGGCATATTCTTATTGTCCGTTGGTTCATAACTTGTAAAATTCATACCTGGCCGGTACCCCTATGGAATATATGAGTGTTAATACAAATTCAATACATAAAAATAAACATTGTAACACAAATGAAAATTGAAGTTTACCACTCGGCTTGTGGATTATGTAAACTTGGGGAGAAATTATGTCTTCACTCCTCATTCGCCCGTGGAGATAAGTTTAGATCAAGCCAAACTCTTTCACTCGGAACCTGTTTGGCTAAAACTGCTCCAAAAATAACCACCCGATGGTTGAGGGATAGCCTTACTTTGCGGAACCTCATTATTGCGAATGTCTTCATCCTTGACATACATTTCAAATATTTTTATCACAAGAAGTTCCCGGTGTTCATCCGGAGTCCTCAAAATTTATGTCAGAGTTTCATCATCTTTGATGTTAAACTCAGCATAACAAGCAACCCCTTGAGGAGTAACAAAATACAGATATCTTATGGTTACTTTAATATTCACCGAACGTTTGCTCACACTCATTTTTTTTACATAACAACAATACCAATCTATCGTACTCCACTATAAGTGGCAACTTAACATGACACTATTGAGAACAACTACAGCGTACTGAGTTATTCTCCGCCACAACCTCCCCCCCCCCCAAATATAATGAAACCTAATTTTTTGCTCTTCAGACATATGACAAAATACAAAATAACTTAACGAACAAATATTTCGGAAGACTTGAAGGTACATCCATAATGGATTTTTACCTTCTGAAACACCTTAAATAAGAAAAAAATCAGTCCGGGGGGGTACAATTATTTGATGTATAGCGCATGTATATGCGCTATATCCATATGAATTATTGGTGGGGCTACATTTTGTATATAGAGTGGTTATTCACCGCGCTATACCTTATCATACAAAACTGTCGTTAAGGTATAGCATGGCAAATAACCGCGCTATATATAAAATGGTGCCCAATTTTTTATAAAACTTATTTGCGCCACGTGAGTCCAAAAGAACCACACTTTGGTTCTGGAGTCTTTATCTACATTTAGGCATTCAGGATCAGTGTTTTAAAAGGCGTTTTCAGGGCGAGCCCTGGGGCAAGGCGCACCAAAAACGCCCTGAGGCGATGGTGTAGGGCGAAAGTCTCAAGAGGCGTACGTCCAACAATTCGGGGCGTGTGCCCAGGCGTTTGAGGCACGTTTTGTAGTAAGGCATATGCCTAGAGACTTTTTCAAATTAAAACAAAATTTGTCGAATAAGTTCTTCATAGAATACCCAAATTCTCAAAATTCAGCTTGGTAATTACTCAAAAGTTTTAAAAAGAAATTAAAATGTATTAAATTTAAAAGTCAAGACCTTTTTTTTATTGATTGAAGCCCTAATTCATGCTCTTTTCCAATTCTTTACCTTGTCCGCTAGTCTGCTAATATCTCCTAAAAGCAACAAATATTCAATTTATTTTTTACAAATACAAATAGAACTCTATTCTCCTTTATAACAGCAAGTTCAAAGTTCAAATTACAGGTTAGTCATCCTTTTTGTTCCTCTATGTAGAAAATTTTATTCTTTTCGACTCAAGTTACTTGTGCTTCTAAGTAGCGTATAATAGATTGTTTTGACTAGATTTTTATGGGGATGGAGCACATCTATATATATAATTTTCACATATTTATAGTTTTCTTCAATTTTTATGCAATTTTATCTATTTATAAATATTTACTGTAATATATTATTTTATAAAATATTAAAAATGAAATACCTTTGGGGCTTACCGCCTGTGCCTCGGGACTTACGCCTCGCTGAGGCATATGTAAAATGCCTTGTCATACACCCACGCCTTTTAAAACACTGTTCAGGATATGAAAATATTGCTGGTGAACGGAATGAGAATCGAGTGTATATTGCGGGTGTAGGAAAAAGAAGGTTGTTTATGCGTTCCATGAAATCGGAATTCCATGCAAATACATCAGCTTATGGTTTGGGGAATTTTATCCATTTTGGGTAGGATCTCCTTCCATTTCCCTTTCGAACCGGTCAACCTCCTTTTCAGTTTTTGAAGTATAGTCTTGTTCGTTAATTCCGCCTGCCTGTTCCCACTAGGATGATAAGGCATCGATAGTATCTTCTTGATTTTGTGGTCTTTGAAAAACTTACTCACCTTGCTGCCGACGAATTGTTTTCCGTTGTCGCAAACAATCTCGGTCAGTATCCCAAATCGACATATTATGTGGTCCCATATGAAGTCAATGACTTCTTTCTCTCTAACCTTTTTGAACTTTTAGGCCTCAACATTTGAAAAAATAATCGGTCATGAATAGTATGAATTGAGCTTTACCGGGTGACCATGGTAAGGGACCGACGATGTCCATTCCCCACTTCATAAATGGCCATGGGGGCAGAACCAAGTGGAGCATTTCTCCTGGATGATGGATCATCGGGGTGTGTCTTTGACACTCATCGCATTTCCGTACGAAGTCATTTGCATCCTTCTCTATTTCGGTCCAGTAGTAGCCGACCCTAATTAGTTTTCGAACCAAGGATTCTACCTCCGAGTGGTTCCTGCAAGTACCTTCATAAACTTCTCTCATGGGGTATTCGGTGTCTCCTGGTCCTAAGCATCTGGCTAGTGGGCCAAAGACCCCTTCGAGCATGCTAATACTGATAGCTTTGGTACGTAGGGCTCTCAATTCTTTGGGATCCGAAGGCAGTTCTCCTGTCTTCAAGTAGTCTATGTATTTGTTTCTTCAATTCCAAGTTAAACTCGTTGAGTTCATTTCAGCGTGGCCTTCCTCTATCACCGAGTTCATTAACTGTACTACTGCTCCCGAACTGAATTCATCGGAATCGGTCGACGATCCCAAGTTAGCCAGTACATCAGCCTCACTGTTTTAATCTCAGGGTACATGTTACAGGGTCCATTCCCTAAATCGATGTCGGGTTACTTGTAATTGTACAAGTACCTTCTCATCCATTCTTCTTTTACTTCGAACGTCCAGTTAACTTGATTTACCACGTTGAGAGAGTCGCACTTAGCTTCGATCACCACGGCCCCTAGGCTTTTAACCAATTCTACACCTACAATCATGGCCTCATACTCAGCGTCATTGTTAGTCAATTTCACAATTTTAATAGATTGCCTAATTACATTTCTCGCAGGCAGTTTTAATACAATATCGAGCCCGGACTCCCTCCTGTTCGAAGCACCGTCCGTGAAAATGGTCTAGATTCCCGAAGTGGTCCCTGAGGTTAGCAGTAATTCCCTTTCAACTTCGGGTATTAAGTCGACGTAAAGTCGGCCAAAATCTGAGATTCTATGGCGGTTCGGGGTCGATACTTGATATCGTACCCGCTAATTTTCACGGCCTATTTGGCCAACCGGCCTGAGAGCTCAAGCTTGTGCATGATGTTTCTTAGCGGGTAGGAGGCCACGACACATGTAGGATGGCATTGAAAGTACAACTTTAGCTTTCTGGAGGCGCTTAGCAAAGCGAGCTCCAATTTTTCCAGGTGAGGATACCTTGATTCGACCTTGTCTAGAGTTCTACTGACATAGTAAATAGGAAACTGTGTACCTTCTTCCTCCCAGACTAAGACTTTACTTATCGTCACCTCGGAAACCACCAAGTATAAGTACAACTGTTCATTTTCCTTCGGAGTGTGCAGCAGGGGTGGGATCGATAGGTACCGTTTGAGTTCTTCTAAATCTTGCTGGCATTCCGAGCTCCAGGAAAAATTCTTCTTCTTCTTTAATAGTGAGAAGAATCGATGGCTCTTGTCTGAGGACCTTGAGATGAACCGACCTAGGGTGGCTATACGCCTGGTCAGTATTTGAATGGCCTTGATGTTGTCCACCACAGTGATGTCCTCTATGGCCTTTATTTTGTCAGGGTTGATCTTGATCTCCCGATTGGATTCCATGAACCCGAGGAATTTGCCCGATCCGACCCTGAATGCGCACTTCTCCGAGTTCAGCTTCATATTGTATTTCTTCAGTATGTCGAAGGTCTCCAGCAAATGTTTTGAATGGTCCTCCGCTCGTGGGGATTTGACCAACATATCGTCAATATAAACTTTTATTAATTTCCCTATTTGTTATTCGAATATCCGGTTTACTAGGCGTTGATAGGTGACGCCGGCGTTCTTCAACCCAAACGGCATTACATTATAACAGTAGGTGCCGAATTTATTGATGAAAGAAGTCTTTTCTTGGTCGCCCGGGTCCATCCGAATTTGATTGTACCCGAAATAGGCATCGAAAAAACTGAGTATCTCGTGCCCGGCCATCGCGTCGATCATTCGATCGATGTTGGGCAAAGGGAAAGAATCCTTGGGGCATGCTTTGTTTAGATCATTGTATTCTACACATATTCTTAGCTTATTCCCCTTTTAGGCAGTACCACTACTTTAGCTAACTAGTCCAGGTATTTAACTTCCCCGATGGATCCTATTTTAAGAAGTTTGGATACCTCATCCTTGATGAATGCGTGTTTGAACTCGGACTATGGACTCCTCTTCTGCTTGACCAGATGGAACTTCGAGTCCAAACTCAGCTTATGAGTTGTTACCTAGGGTGGGATCCCTGTCATGTCAATATGGGACCAAGTGAAACAGTCTACGTTAGCTCTAAAAAAATTAATAAATTTTTCCTTAAGCTCGAGGGTTAATCCCGTCCCTAGGTATACCTTTCGATCTGGTAGGTGTTCAATTAATATGACTTGCTCCAACTCTTCAATCGTCAATTTGGTGGCGTCAGTGTCATCAGTAGCTATGAATGATCTCGGGATACCGTAATCGTCCTCCTCGTATGCTCCTCGTTCCTCCGATTTAGCGGAGGCCGTCATCAGTGATTGCTATTTAATTTCCTCCTTTCTAGTCGGCTCCATGTTCCTTGATGTCGAAACTGCGGGCACCGAGATTACCTCGTAGACATCGAACATCTCCTATGTGACTGGATGTTCTCCGTATATCGTCTTGACTCCCCCCGGTGTGGGGAATTTCAACACCTGGTGCAAGGTCGAGGGCATCACCCTCATGTTATGAACCCATGGCCTTCCAAACAGGGAGTTGTACCTCATGTCCCCTCGATTATGTAGAACTTTGTTTCTTGGATTGTCCCAGCGGTGTTCACTGGCAAGGTTATTTCCCCTTAGTAGTTTCACATGCAGGGTTAAATTCGTTCAACACTCGGATAGCTGGCACGATTTGGTCATGTAACCCCAATTGCTCTATGACCCTCAAGCTGATGATGTTGGCCAAGCTACCTAGATCAATCAACATACGTTTAACTCGAGATTTATTGATAAGTACGGATATTACCAGTGCATCATTTCGGGGTTATACGATGCCCTCGGTATCTTTGTCGCTTAACAAAATGGCTCCCTCCGGAACATAATCTCGGGTGCATTTTTCCCTCGTGATGGATACTTTAGTGCTTTTGTTCATTGACCCTTGGGGGACATCGACTCCTCCGATGATCATGTTGATTACGTGCTGAGGCTCTTCTTGTACGACCTGTTTGTTGGCATCCCTGTTCCTGAAGTGGTTTTTGGCTCGATCACTCAAGAATTCTCGGAGGTGACCGTTGTTAAATAACCGGGCAACTTCTTCTCTCAATTGTCGGCATTCCTCGGTCCTATGACCATGGGTGCTGTGATACTTGCACATTAAGTAGGATCCTTTCGGTAAGGGTTTGACTGCAATGGTCGGGGCTACTTGGTCCCTTCGATGCGCCCTATGGTCGATACGATGCTGGGGGCGTCCACGTTGAAGTTGTATTCCGACAATCTCGATGCTTCCCTACTCCTGAGCGGCCTATCGAACCCACTTTTGCTCATCAGGCCTCGGCCAGAGGTTCCCCGATTACTTCTCTTTTAGTTCATTGCGGGATGACGCTTGGATCCATTTCCTCTTCGATCTGCATTGTATGGATGATACTTATCTCGAGTCGGTCTTGGCTTGATCAATGGCTCTCTTAGATCTATCATCGGACCTGATATGGTAAATAGATTCGGAAGGGGCCCCGAGATGATTGTGCTTGACCCCAATCTTCGATTGATACCTGTTACGGACGTCGGTCCAGGTTATCGTGGGGTACTCCATCAAATTTTGTTTCAAATGTTGAGAGGCCAAGGAACTTTGGGGGTTGAGCCCCTGAGTGAATGCCTGAACGGCCCAATCATCCGCGACTGGTGGCAGATCCATTCGTTCCATCTGGATTTTGACACGAAATCCCTGAGCATCTCGTTACCCCATCTGGATTTTGACACGAAATCCGCGGCTCGGCTTCACTCGGTCTCTCGGTAATGTGTTCGTTTCTTCGGGTGCTTTCCCAGGATTGTTTGGGCTCGACCCTATTAGGGATGTGGCATTGATTCTGCAGCTGCGCTATTGCTGCCTGTCGAGCCTGCAACATTTCAAATATTAGCCGTAGGCTTACCTCATCTCCTTCACCTTCGGGTGCTTCACGAACTGTTAGTCGGGGTCACCCGCGAATATTATTTTCGGGATCAGTTGGCAAATTGGTGTCAATGGCCACCCGTGAGTTAGCATCGACTGGATCGACAATTAGGACACCGTTGGGATCAGCAGGAGGCACCTCGTTGCTAGACACCAAATTATTATTTTCGCTATGATGGCCAGGCTAAGCGTCAACGATCAAGTGAGCAGACTGAGAGATCGACATTTTTGGGCTAACCTGAAATTAAAACTTTAAAGAAAAAGCATAAAATAGGGTGTGTTATGGAGGTTTGTATCAAATCACCACTACTATCCTTAGTCCCACGATGAGCGCCAAACTGTTACCCCTAAATCGGATAACAATTAGATTTGTACGCACTTTAAGGACACGTGGGTTAATTCAACACAGATAATCAAGAATATTAGATAAACGTGTTAAAGACAAAGTAAATGACCAAACCAGTTGTAATGTTATGGCCTAGCCCGAACCTAGGATGAATATTGATTTTGCCCTCGATTGGACCCTTGGTTCTAGCCTAGTTGTGAATGGAGAACATAACAATTAAATAAGAACTTTTGCAGTAGCTAGAAAGGAGAAGATGAATTTGTATTGCTTTGATTCGCCTGTTACAATGTGTCTTACAAAAGAAAACTTCCCCTTTGTATAGTAGGAGAGTTTCATCCCTAGTACAAGTCTAAAAAAGGTAAATATCTTCCTTACTCGTTAATTACTGATCCGTAATCGACATCGAGCGAGATCCGCGCCCTGATATCCGGTTGGATGCGAATATCACGACCCTCTATCCTTCATATGTAATCGTTTATCGCGTTTCTTGAGGTCTTAGAACTCGTCCTGGGTCTGGGGCGTGTCGCTTTATCAGGCCCGATGATGAGCACATCGTTTACCTTTCATGGATCTCGATACGAAGGGCTCTTAGCCTCGATTTCAATCTCGTGTGTCCATGCCCTTATTTAGTTTTCTTCACCGGAAACTCAGGGTACGCATTAAATCTCTGATTTTACCCGTATACAAGTGTGTACGTAGACCTTACCTGTATCCTGAGGAGGTAAAGAGGATGTTTTCTAGAGACCCTCTACTTGAGAAAATGAATAAAAAATAATCAAATATCAACAACAATAGCCATAAAAATGATAACAACAATGTAAGAACTAGAAAAATTAGATGGAAGAAAGCAACAGACTTAGTTGATAGCATAATAGACTTTATTACTAGTTCACTGCAGAAATAGGGAAATATTTTTCTTTTTGCGGTACAAATTCAGCACCAGCTTAGTACTGCATTTTAATGAGATTCTTCTTCTACTCATTAAAAGAATTTATCCTAATTACAGTTGGAAAGTTTTATTGCAATTTTGCATCCAATGCAAGATTATAAGATCAATTAGCCATCTATTGACTTCTCAAGTTGCATCCCAATGCGAATTAAACATTTAGTCTCGCTGTTAACATTCTTTTATAACCGAAAAAATTCTTCATTTTAGTTTTAAGAATTCGTTTGCTTTTCTATCCTTTTATAATCAAGTACAGACTTGATGTGCTAGTCTGCATTCAAACTCGTGTTATACGTCTTTTTATAACTAAATATCAAATTTAATTAAGTACTAGTTAAAATTCTGACTCGTTTGTTGTATGTCCTTCTATAATTAAGTATAAACTTGATGTACTAATTAATGTTGAAACTCGTATTGTGCGTCCTTTTAAAACTAAGTAAAGACTTGATGTACTAGTTAGGATTCAAGCTCGTGTTTGTACGCCTTTCGTGTTGCTCACATTGGCATAAGATGGTGAAGTGAGTTACGTAGCTTAAATGTAAAAGTGAGAATTTATATAAGAAAGTGAAATAAAAAAAATCCATGATTCAAAATTCAGATTATTTATTATTCCATTAACACGGAGCGTGTCGTACACTTCCCACAATTGCAAGTGGAATTAATGCCCGTCAAATTCAAAGAGCCTCAAAGTGCAGACTGTGGACATTGCACTGCAAACGCCCCCTTCCCCTCCACC
>MCJB01018605.1:6873-42300 GCA_002018475.1 Nicotiana obtusifolia | reverse complement strand
CACCCCGCACCTCTTCTCTCCATCAAACCCTAGCATTTCTTTTGCTATCAAAATTATGATTTGCAGAATCAAGAATAACCTTCAAAGGTTTGTTCTTCTCTTCGATTCTGTCATTATATTATCCTTAATTTTTCATTTGATTTATAATTAAAGGTGCCCTTTTTTTCCTGCTTGAAATACAATTATTTGAATAGGGTTAGAAAATTTTTGAATTTTCAGATTTTCATGTTTCTTTTCTAATCGGTTTTTCCCTTATGTTGGTTATTGGTATTTGCTAAATTTTCCCTTTTTTAAACTTATATATAGCGATTTGTTGTCTGCAGTAGTATCTTGTTTATAAGAGGTTTAATCTTTATGGTTATTGTGTGATTAGGGTTTTGCTGCTAAATTAATACCAACGATGATTGTCTTGTATGTACAGGTGGTTTCAAGTGCTTTCTATCAGCAGTTTTATTGGATACATTTAAGCCCACACCAACTTATTTGAGACTGAGGTGTCCTCACGGTTCTTGTGATTGTCTTTCCTCCAGCTTTACTTCTGATATTGTAACTTGATTCTGCACCTTACATGATATCTGTGCTAATTTTTGGTTAGTTAAATTTGTCCACTGATGTGATATGTCTACTTTTCGCTGTTTTTGCAGATTATGGATCATGTGAACAGCGATAGTCAATTCGATGTTCCTGACACCCCTAATAGATTAGCTGCTAAGGATCTGAACTTGAGGAATCGTGTCAGCACGGAGAGTGGTTTATCGACATCTGGTCATTCAGGATATGGAAATATTGCTGGTGAACATAATGAGAATCGAGTTTATGTTAACGGTGTAGGAAAAAGAAGGCTGTTTATGCGTCCTCCAAAAAGTATCAATAGTTCCATGAAATCTGAATTCCATGCAAATTCATTAGCTTCTGGTTTGGGGAATTCTATCCCTTCAAGAAATGGTGTTCAATTTACTAAGGTTTCCTCCATTCCTAATTCCAATGAGAAATATAACTTGCACCTTTCCAAAAGTGAAAACACAGAGTCAAAAAGTCAAAAGTCTTCTCAGCTAAACTACCCTGCCATAGACCTGACAAAGAAAAGTGGGTCGATGCATGTGTTTGTTAAAGCGCCTACTGTTGAAGCACACGATGGTGGTCAAGTTGAAAAATGGAGAACACGATCGGCAGCGATGAATGAACACTCTCATTTGCACAAGATGACTTCGTTCGTACCATCTAGCAATGCCAATAAAGGAAAGGAAACCGATGGTTCAAGTTCTAAATCTCATGGAGAAAAGGATTCTACCATTGATACGCAGCTTGGAGCTCGAAAAGATGGTTGTGCATCTTTTGCTAACTCACCCAGAGTAATTGGGCAGAAAAGATTGGTACGAAACGGATGTATCTCCCCGCATAACATAGCTAAGGCCAAAAAGCCAGCTGTGGAGGAGGACAAAGGTGTTTTAACTCATGGGCTAACTGGTAACAGTCTTACGGAATCATCCGTTGGTACAAGCTTAGGTATTGCAAAAGAATTGATATCTAAAAATGGTATCTCTAGTACATTAAAGGGTAAGGAGGTGATAATGCACTCTTCTCCTTCAAAAGAACATGAAACAACACATCAATTTAGCAGGTGCGTATTTGGTGAAGATTGTCTAGATATTCATGGAAGAGACAATTTAGTTCTTTTCTGAGAGCAGTTTATTTCAAATTTACTAGGCTGACCAAATTGGAAAAGAAAAAAAGAAATTTTGTTTACATCTTCTATGATATAGTTGTCAGACAGACTAACGCAATCACTTCCCTGCTGAGAGATCTATGCTTTGATGATTTATGTGGAACACAGTTTAGCTTGTTTTCATGTGTGTATAGATGGATGAGTTCATCCAGCTGTAGCAAATGATGAATCTATATTAAGATATGCATTTCGACATATTTGTGTTGTGGGGAAACTTATCCAGAAAAAAATATCTGTGTTGTGTGTATCCCTGTTTTGGCTTTAATGAGATGTCTGTAAATGCTTGCTGCATCTTGTTGTATGAGATGCTACTACTGCTTCGTTCATAAGTATTGTTATGTGATGTTATTCTAGGCATTTTATTCCTGCGAATTGTGATTTTACTTTATTATTCATAATCATATCTAAGTTTGTGCCAACCATTTTGTACCTTTGTTCTCTTCTTATCCATGTCATAAATGTTTGCAATATAGTTAGGTGATTTTAGTTGCTTCACATTCTTCATGCTTTACAAGTTACAGTTTCTTATCTATATTCTAGAATTTTAATGTTTATAGTAGCGTAAATTTCTGGGTTCTTTTTCTTTTGACTGTTACCTCAACGATTAACTCTTGTCCTGATAAAGGTCTCATCAGTTTTTTTTTTTTTTTTTTCATTTACCCTTCCAGAAATTTGATATCTATTGATGAGAAGGCAAAGGAAACGAGTGATTCCAGTAGAGATGCGTCCAGAAGCTTTGACGAATCAGGTGGATGGAGAAGTACACGTAACCGTAGTGGGAACAAGAACTTTTCTTTGTCCAATGTGCACAGGACCTTAGATAAGGATAGTGCCTGCTTTGTCACTCACTCCAGTGGGAGTAGGGTGACGAGAAGAGATGATGCAAGTAATGGTCACGATTCCGCTTCTATTAGACATGTTTTTGGTGAATCTGCAGAGCCAAAGGAATCCATTCCTGGACCTCAATGTCCCCAAATTAATGGAAATCATACTGCATTAAACACAGTTAAGAATAGACTAAAGCAGGGACCTGCCTCAAGCAGCCATGGTGAATGTTCTACATCAGCCTCTGATGATTTAGACATCATTTTGCTTGCATCACCTGAAAGTAGGATTAATAGAAGGTCCACCAGAAACAGAAATCATGTAGGTATAGGCATAGAACCAGTGATTGATGTGGACAGTCCCTCCTTTACCACAAGACATGAAGGCTCTCGTGTTGTATGTAGCAGTAGTAGGAATGATGATGCTAGAACCAGACAACTAGAAGCTGATGAAAGGCTGGCACGGGAACTCCAAGAACAATTATATAATGAGGTGCCTTCGTTTGGCGTTGGCGAGGTTGGACTCTTTATGAGCATATTTTTAGCTGTTTTCTATCAATATTTAACTGATCTTGTCTTCCGTACACAGTACCATACTCCTTTGTCCATAGATGATATTTGGGAAGTTTGAGAAAAAAAATTCAAATAAGTCTTTGATCTACAATCTGGTCCATTATTAAAACTTCAACTTGAAATAGTGAATTTGAAGTTTGAAGAACTGGTTTGAGGAGTATTTCAGGTGAAAATAATGGTTTCCACTCACAAAACTTCAAATGTTTTTCCAAGTGAAATTCATGTCCAAACACAACTTCTTCCAAATACCCGTTTCAACTACAACTTCAAATACTTTTTTCAAACTTCAACCAAATATTATCCAAACACCTACTATTTTTTGATAGTTTTGCTTTTCTTCGCAACAGATTGATGGAGATGTAGCCTTGGCTTTAGCACAGGAGGATCTCCTACATGCTTCCTCTGGGGGAGAGAATCAACTATCCAATCTTGTATGTTGGGTTTCCTTACATTTTATTGTCCTCTATACTTTACATCGCTTCGTAGTAAAACATGTGCCACTTAGGTCTAATATTGACATTGACATCTGACTTTCAAAGATTTATACATTATGTTCATGTTTGGGGCTTTAACATGCGGAATGTTAATTAAGAAGTTACTTTGACTTTCATTTGCGCTTGGCAATAGTCATAATAATCCTCCTATTCAATTACTTAGACCATCTCTGAGCACCTCATATCTTTTTCGGGGCATTCAAAAGTTCGATTATTTTTGTATGATTTCTCTTGCACTGCCTTTCCAATGGATTTCAAATATAAAAATCTTTTATTGATTTGCCCGTTAAGTGACCTGGGTAAACCCATAAATTTCATTGGATTATCCTTTTTGACTAAGCATATGAACCATGACTTTCCCTAGTAAGACAATTCAATCAATCCTTTGTTGCTAAAATAGATCTTTGTATACTAGTGAATTTTCTTTGACATGAAGTGATATAGAAATTGGAGGTTTTGCTACGTATGCTGGTGCATATGGTCCCAAATATGCATTATACTCAAACATGATATCTTGTGTTGTTAAAGGCTCGCTTGAGGTACACTTAAGCCTTGAAGCTAGATGTAGTGCAGGCCGGGAACTTCGCCGAGCTTAAGAGGCACCTCAATGCTTAGCACCAAGGCACTAAGCGATGCACCTCATCGACCATAGGGCATTGAAGAGGGCAGCAATGTACATATAGCTCTAGAAAATGACATATGAATTGTTAAGAAAATGTCATAAATAAATATATCAATAACTAAGAATAGAAATAAGTAGTCAAAGTTTGCTGACTAGGTACTGTACTAAATTCAAAAAAATTAGGAATTTAGTCCGGAAACTAGTGAGCAATATTGGATTTGGAATTGGAAACTGCACGCGCGTTTGAGTATATATATGCACCATCAGGAACTCCTAATGTGTTTCTTAATGCTAGATCATGAGAAGATGTTAAAGGTTTTGTGCACTGGGGACCTCCCTTATTTACTTTAAAGACCTTGCATGAATAATCTCGCTCACCATAGAACTTCCGTAGCCATTTAAGTAATAAATTTTTATTATGCAATATCAGATTGTTAACACCTAGACCTCCTTCCTTCTTAGATGCTACTGCATAATTTCTTCTTTTCAGAATTAACCTCCCCTGTAAAAGCACTTCTAATCCTATTTAGCTTCCTTTCCACACTTACAGAAGTAGCTAATAATGATATGTACTATCTATGCACCATCGACGGGTATCAAGTCATCCCAAAAATCAATATAGTCTGTTCCAAAGTGGCTAGTTGATGTCCAAAATTATGGCAAGGCTTCCCTGTGCGTTCTTTGAATATGCCATTGGGAGTTCACACCATGCATTCCATAATACTAGCCAGATGATGAATATTGCTCGCTTTAGTTACTTGAAAAAAGAACTCCAAGCCAGAATTATCTGAAGACCTGAGACCGTTTCAAAGGCAAGTAGTACAGCTGTTTTATAAGCGTTTTAAAGCCGTGTGGGCCTAGGCCCAAAGCAGATATATCACTAGTGGGTTGAGCTGTTACATATGGTATCAACCTTGAACAGTGGTGGGGCAAACCTTAGCGAGAACGCCGAGTCCCTAAGGGGATGTATGTGACACCCTAGGCAAACCCCACATCGACAAAGCACAGGATAGATGCTGGGTATATAAGTAGACAAGTCTTAAGACTCTAGTGACGCGTTTTAAAGTCGTGCGGGCCTAGGCCCAAAGAGGAGTTGTCATCTGCATATAGGATATGGGATATTGTTACTGGGTTTGCTATTCCTGATCCTATGTTAAATGGAGTGGTCCAGTTTATCCATTGCTATATTCAGCATTCAATTCCTTCCAATAACTAATATAAAAAGCGATGAATGAGAGAGAGCCTGCTTGTCTCAACTTTCTTTGTGAGGAAAGAAGCCCTTTGGC
Organism: Nicotiana obtusifolia; assembly: GCA_002018475.1. Taxonomy (NCBI): domain Eukaryota; kingdom Viridiplantae; phylum Streptophyta; class Magnoliopsida; order Solanales; family Solanaceae; genus Nicotiana; species Nicotiana obtusifolia. Next base: position 36,775 of record MCJB01018605.1, on the reverse strand, counting down.
AACTGGAAAATGATAGAGAACTTGACTGGAGAACTGGTTCTTATCCATCTGACTACCACCAAAGCCTGATTCTTTCATTGTTCCCCGAAGGAACTCTAAAATAGAGAGCTTAGAATGCTTTTGCCAACTGTATTCAAACAGTCGCCACATTTTCCACGCCTTCATACCTCTCTGGAAGTAGAACTACACTTAGCTCTATGCTACTCTCAAGCTCTTTCTGGAGATAACTCTACTTGGTCAGGTCAAGGACGAGCTTTGTCTTCAGCTCTTCCCCCTATCTTATTTGTTGGACTTGAGTGGTTGCAGCGGAAAACCATATTCCATATTTTCATTTGTAGTGATGTTTGTGTCCGAGACACTTAAAAATTTTGACCTACCCAGTCTGGAATTCCTCTGGGGGCTGTGTACTTATATGTACCCAAAAATATTTGAAAATTTTTACACTTGAATGTGCTCATGTTGGATATATAGCTGTGATCGACGATCATGATAGTTGGTAATTTGGGTTGTAGCTGTGCAGATTGATTGTTCTTTCTTTGTTATATAACTTTGATTTGCAGCATTGATTGAAATTCAAGGTTTTCAGTTTGATTTTTGTTTAAAATTTGCTGTGATTGCAGTATCACCTATTTTGGGTGTCTTTCTCTTTGAATTTCCTAGTCTAAGTGTGATCTTAAATACATTAGTCTTCAAAATGTGCAAAAAACAAAAGACCTTTAATTCATATTCTCTTTTCATCCTTTAAGAATGTGCCTTGATCTCTGACTGAGTTCTTTTTCTTTTTCCTCTTTTTGTCTTTTTTTCTTTTTGGGATGTGGGGATGTTGTGCAGAGTGGATCATTGGTTGCAAACATACGCAGACGACAATCAAGAAATGCATCCATCACATCTCGTAGAGCTTCTCAAGCTCGGGCTTCTTCATCAAATAGAATGGCAAGGTTGAGGAGCCGTTTCCCTGGACAACCTCGTACAGTCTCATCTTCTAGAGGAAGAAATTCACTTTTTCCTCCTAATATGGATGTGGACATGGTATTTATTACTTTCATTTTCCTCGTGACTTTGGTCGCTAATAAAACATTTAGTCTGCCCAAGTTGTATTTCTTGTTATTTTCATCTACGTTGCTTGGACTCTCCGAAAATGTTATCGGGTGCGTGTCGGATCCTCCAAAAATAGTGTAATTTTGGAGGATTTGACACGGGTGCGGCATCATTTTGGAGAGTCCGCGCAACATAGATTTTCACGCTGCTTGTATTCAGTTGGCTTTAAGTAATGACCTTTTGTTTCTAAGCTATTTAGGTTGATTCTACAGTAGTTTGTGTTTTAGAAGAGACCGAGATGATTAGTGTTAAGCAGCTGTGTCATATATTAGCAAAGAAAGAAAGAAAGGACGGGCTATGGAAAATTGAATCTGAGCCGCCTCAGTTTGAGAGTCACTAGCCTATAGAGTTATAAACAGTCAAATAGAAAGAGAGAAATAGAAAGGTACCTAAGAAACGAAAATCACCTACATTTTCTGAATCTGCTGGAATACCTTAGTCTCCGTTGATCTTCATTCCAACTTCATCGACCATTAGGCAACATCCTCGTATGCACATCTTGTTCTTGTATTATGATTTATCTCCTTTCTTTCCCTTCTTTCCAAAAGGAAATTTTAAAAGATTTGATATATTTTCATTGAAATGTGGAGCAATTATTGCATTATGGGTTCTCTTTCCCTTTTGGATGTGTGATTACCCTATATGGCATCATTGTATGAGTTTGAATGTGTACAATGAAATCCTACTTTCATGTGGGGTTCTTTTATTCTGGATATAGGATTGATATAAATGGATAGTTAGCTAAGTTCATCTAATTCTTTGGTTTGTCAAAACATAGTTAAGAAGACAGGATTTGATACAGAGGAGAAAAATGTCGCACTTCTTTCTTTTATCTTGATAAACATAAAGAGATCTCATGCTATAATCCTTAACAAAGAACAAACGATTTTCTGCACGCATTTTCTGTTAAGAACATCTCTTATGGGACCACAAGCTCACTTAAGCTCTTTATTATCATCCTCACTTGTGTCCTGATTGGTTCTTCCTGTCTCCACCTTTCTGTCTTTGCTCCTTCTGAAAGAAACCATCACCTCTTCCCATTAAAACTTCAGCGTCAAAGAGATGCTCTTTTCACCTCTCTTATTGAAGGACCTGTTTTAGCCGAATGATTAAAATGGGATTTGGGTAATTGCTGTCTATATTTTTTTTGATGCGGGTCCAGCAATGAATGTGTAATTTACTTTTTCTGAATGTTGCAGAGGATGCATATATTGGAAACATTAGAGGCTTTCAGTAATATGGATGTTGATGGTAACCTCCTTCAGATGCAGCGTGACTTCAATGAGTAAGTTTTTATGACTTAAATGAAATTAGCTTTTGTTGCATCAAAATGTAAAAGGAGGCATGGTGACTAAGCGTTCAAAACTCTGAAACGTATTTTTTTCAATGATATTACTAGAAACGAAGTAACATAATTTGATTCTCTCTGAAGTTAAGGTGCAAGGGTATGTGTCATCCGAGGGAATGAACTAATCTATGTACCATACCTTATCAAAAAAAAAACTAATCTATGTAGTATTGTCTTCTTTCTTCTTTACGTTATCTACCTTTTACTGGCGAGGTCATCTCGTTTTTTAGCATCATTACTATTGTTTTGGACAAGATGTATATCGTGCTTTCTAACATGTCCTTCTCTTCTTTGGTTTAGGAATGACTATGAAATGCTATTAGCTCTTGATGAGAACAACCACCAACACGGTGGTGCATCTGTACGACAAATCAACGACTTACCACAGTCAACAGTTCAGGTAACTAGGATTTCCTTGTGGTATTAAATTCTTACCTTAGATTAACACTGTTGTATATCCTTGACATTCTACTATAATAAAGGAGGACACATCTATGCGAGTGTAGAGCATAGATGTTGGTTTGCTGGCTGCTGCTTAAAGCCATGAGTAGCTGGAATGCTTACCCTCTTTGGTTCCTTGCAGAATGAGAGTCTCCAAGAAGCATGTGCAGTTTGTCTTGATACTCCTACAATGGGGGATGTCATCCGCCATCTCCCTTGCTTGCACAAGTTTCACAAAGATGTAAACTTTCTGAATTTTCTTGCTCGGGTGTTTTTATTGTTGGTTCAGCAACCAAATTTCTAACAGTCGTTGAACTTACTGCAGTGCATCGATCCGTGGCTGAGGAGAAAAACGTCATGTCCAGTTTGCAAGTCTTCGATAGCTTAACCTGCTTTAGAGATGATATTTGGTATTTCTCGCAGTTGCAGCTAGATTCTGATACAATCTTTGTCTCTTTGGAGGTTGATCAGAACAAATGCCTTATTTTGCTATATAGTTTACTGCAGTTACTTTTCTATGCTTATTTTTCTAAAGATGCATAAATTGAAGTTGCATTTAACGACAAAAAAAGGAAATAATTACCAAATACAGATGTTCGATTTTATGAGATTTTGATGAGCACATACTAGTTTGTGGTCTGTGCAACACTACATTTTGATATTCCTGCCTTCCAAGTTATCAGAGATGAATATGAATCTATGCGTAGACTAATTAGCCATCGAATTGATTAAATATTTTAAAATAGATTTTTGCACGCTAGTTCGTTTTCCTCTTTGCACCAAGGTAAAAAGAAAAATATAATGTCTCGAGCTCTAATATAGAGTATAGAAACTTGGAATTGGGAGGTGGTGTTGTTTATTCAGTATTAATGTTTAACTGAGTTTGGAAATTTTATTGTACTGGATCGGAGTGTATGATCCTAAATTTCTCTTATAAAGGGATTGTGGAACCTTTTAACTGAGTTTGGAAAATTTATTGTACTGAAGTTGGTTATGGTACTATTCTGATTGATTAAGTGTAGGTTATCAGTTATCTGACCACCCTATCTGTTGAGTGTTTTTTAATTAATTTGGTCCTTTATTAGAGACATTAGTACTATAATTGCGACTGTGACATTTTATTTGTCATCTGCAGTTAGCTGAGGAGCTAAGAATTCCTTTCATGAAATGGTTCATTGGTCTTATCGTTGTATTTATAATTTTTGGTCCCCCATTGATATAAGGTGTCTGTTTTAGTAGTATTTTGTATGGTTGTCTCTAATTATTTTTGAACTCTTTGTTGAGTCCTATCATGGATTAGTATAGTCTGATTAGAGCTTAGGAAGGTACGAAATTAGACATCAACTACAAGAAAAAAGACCCATATGTGTAAAGTCATCATCTTTTCCCATAGTAATTATCCAGCAAAAAAAAAGAAAAAACCACTTAGCACAGTGAAATAGGAAAGAGAGTGCCAAGCACAAATCTTTTTTCGTTTGAATGAGAAAAGCTTTGTCAACCACACATGATTGTCACATATGTATAAAGATAGGACTCTACTATGGCCACAAAATAGATAAGTTTTTCGTCTCGATAAAATCCTGAGAAATAAATTGAAAATAGCACCTTGACGATTATGGTGAATACTTACAGGATAACTCAACAGAGAACATATAACGGAACGAAAATGATGAATATTCCCTTAATTAGGAGAGTGAGACCTATGTAATATTGAGAAACTTGGAACACTTAGAGCGTATCATGAAAGACCAAAGCAATTTTCAAAGTACAGGCCAATCCAGCCCACAATTGCAAAACCAATGCAATTTTACAATCTATCTCCCTCCAAGAAAATGTCTCAAACCTTACACATGATTTATTGTTTTTCTTCTCTGTAAATATTATTAAATGAAACGACTATTGTGGATTCCTTGTGTTTATAGAGCATCTTTAGATAAAAGATTGTGGCTTCCAATTTTTCGGGCATTGCACAACTCATCACAGGAGTCTCCTCTTTCAAAGACGGCAGCTGCCCCCATTCCAGTGCCTGTTGTGAAATGCCAAAAAAATATAACATCAGAAAAGGGTTGATGAAGCATCCTATTTTCATGGCTTTGGCGCCAAGGGGTGAGAGGGATCAAAAAGGTAGAGTATTTAACATACCTATGCACATGGATACCACACCAAATCGGCAATCCTTTCCACGACGTTTCATCTCATGCAACAGCGTTGCAACACATCGTGCTCCTGTTTTGACATATAAAAACATCTCATGAGAATGATCATTGAACTTGGTATTTTTTAGCAACAAGAAGCCAATAACAAGCATACACACAACTACTACACTATTCCCCATACAAAAAGGTGAAAGAGGCCTTGAGCTGATAGATTGTTGTAAGGGCTGATAAGAGTGAAGAGGTACCGTTCCATATACCTATTGATCAACTGATTGGCAACAAAACCACTGCTAAACTCACAACAAGAGGAGTCTAGTACAACACATGTTCTTACATGAAGCTTTTAATTCACCCACGTGGTTGTTATTCTATGAAATGGTCAAATTTACCTGTAGCGCCCAAAGGATGCCCGAGGGCCATTGCACCTCCATTAACGTTGATCTTCTCTGGGTCAAGTTCCAGCTTCTTACGGCAATAGACATATTGTGATGCAAATGCCTAAACAAGAGCCATAGTCAAGAAATTGTACTCTACGCATATAAAACCGAGAGCTGATGAATTTATGTAGATTACCTCATTTATCTCAAAGAGATCAATATCTTCAAGTTCAAGGGCTGCGGATTTGACAGCAGCAGGAATTGCAACAGCTGGACCAATTCCCATAATGGCAGGGTCTACACCCACGGCAGCAAAGGTCCTGCATGAACACTGGGTGTTACTTCTCATTTAAGACAAACACCAATAATAGAATAAAGATGCAAAAAGTATACTGTCGTCAGCTGACTAAGGTCAAGGCATGAGGAGGAGGAATCGTGAAGAAAACCACTAACGCGGAGAAAACCAAAAGGCGCTCACTGCAAGTCACGTTACTACATACCTGAATACACCAAGGATAGGAAGTCCCTTTTGCATTGCAAGACTTCTTTTCATAAGTAGTACAGCTCCAGCACCATCAGTGACTTGGCTAGAGTTCCCTGCAGCGAAGAGGAAAACTCTATTAACCAAACTCACAATTTAAATTACATTACAGACCCAAAGACTACCAAATTACCAGCAGTAGTAGTTCCACTCTTCTTGAACACTGGCTTTAACTTTGCCAAGTCTGAAACAGAGGCATTTGGCCGTATACCATCATCAACAGAGATCGTTACTGGTGTCTCATCTCCGGTTTTTGGATCAACAATCTTTAACAGAAGACAGCAGAAACGTAAGAGGATAGTTGATATAGCTACTAATGGATACCCCAGCGATTAAAATTTAGACAGGGCTATTACCTTCGTGGGTACAGGAATTATTTCATCTTTGAATTTTCCGGAAGCAGAGGCTGCAGCAGCCTTACGATGCGAATCAACCTAGCAATAGAAATAAAAATGAGATGAGAATATACGCCACAGACATGGTCACAAATTGAGGGGTCTATTTGACGTACTGCAGCCTGGTCTTGTTCCTGCCTTGTCACACCAAAACGATGTGCAACATTCTCAGAAGTAATACCCATAGGAAGAAGACAGTCTTGAGCTTGTGCCATCATCTTAACCTGAGATCAAATGTTACAAATCATGATAATCCTTCCAATAGAACTCATCTCCAAAGAGTAAGCCTAAAATATATAACAAAATAATATACAATATTTTTCATAGAACAAGGACATACTTTTGGGTTGACTGATCCTTCCCAAGCCATTGGGTTTGTGGTCATAGACTCCAATCCAGCGCCAATACCTGATTTGTTAGAGGTAAGTTAGCCAAACATGATTCATTAGAGGTAAGTTAGCCAAACATTAGAAATGGAAGGAACACCGAATCCAAGGGAATACAGTTACAATGCACTTCAGCAAAAGGAAATAGCAAACACACCAATGTCATAAAATCCAGCTTTAATAGCTGCAGCTACATCAGCAACTGCTTGAAGGCCTGATGAACATTGCCGGTTTACAGTTCTAACTGGCACAGTTTCTGCTCGAGAGAAAAGAGAAATGAGCATATATTGAAATAAGAACCTCATACATAAAATGAGGAACTTACACCATGACGTACTAATAAAACCTACCAGGAAAACCAGCATAAAATGCAGCCATCCTGCACTCGCTTGCTCTCTGGGAACCTGGGGCCAACACTGTGCCAACAACAATATCTCCAACTTCACTAGGGCTCACACCAGTCTTTTCCATCAACGCCTGTAGAGAAGATTAAAGGAATACTTAGAGGTAAATATCTTCGTTAATCTTGATCAACATCAACAAATGACACAGCTTAGTGTAACGCACCCTTAGAACTGGAGCAAGTAAATCATCAGGATAAGTATCCTTGAAGCCGCCTCTCTTTGCTTTGCAAAGAGGAGTCCTATATGCACTGCATGGAACAAATACATTGTCATGGTAAGGATAAAGCCCATTGATCCAAGGAAACCACATATGTAGTGCAAATGAGAAGTTAAAACAAAACCATGAAAGCATAAAAAAGCAAGAGAGCAACATGCTCAGGTAAACTCAAAAGCTGAATCTAGAAACGGTTATCAACTATAACTTACGCGACAATGACGACATCATCTCCAAAGACAGAGGTCCTTTGGTAAGCAGCACTGTCTCCAGCAGAGCATACAGATGCCTGGTTTATAATTGAGAGAACTTAAGTAACAAAAGTATAATGTATTTCTTTTTTACGACAAACCCCATTCACCACACAACAAGTAATTGACTTTGAGCGGAAGGAGTGTTCAAGAACAAGCAAAGTAACCGAAAATACCTAAAGACTCAGTATAACAATAAACACGTCATATAATTAACTGAATATTCCTGTAAACTGTAGTTACTAAACATCTAATGAACATAGTTTTGAACAGGAGCAAAAACACGACATAGGCACATCCACCATCAGACATGTGGGATTTCACCACCTTTTGTCCCTTAAACAATATCTGCTTCACACAGCCAGATTTAAAATTTCCTCCGTTTTATAGATCAATTGTAAAAAAGATTTCCTAATATCTAAAAATAGAAGACTCAGCAATGAAACTAATAAATCAAACTCTGCATCCGCTTTATACACAGGTATTCTTCCTACTAATTTGTAATTTAGCAGACATTTTCTTACACGTTTTAGAGAATAAAAAACACAAAAAAAGAAGGAACAAAGCTAGTAGATTTACAAAGAGAAACCGCTACAACCTAATTGGAAAAGAATGAACTTGAAAAGGTCGTCATCAATGATAGGCTTTTCTTTTCCAATTATTGTACTCCGGACGGTGTTTAACTGAGGATGAAGTTGCAGAAATAAAGACACTTTTGAAACTTGTCATTAAAAACAAGCCATAGATATTAGTATGGTTATAAATTGTCTCGTTAACGGCGAAATTAAGAGTTTAAAGTTTCATTGCTTCTCAATGTAAAAATGTGTCATTATTTTTTTGACAAACTAAAGAAAAAAAACAAGTGTCACGTAAATTGGGATAGACGGAATATCCATTACAACTATACCACCGTTCCACTCCAAAAAACAAAAGAAATTAATAGGTCATCAGATCTGCAGGAAAATAGTATTTCTACTAATGGCATAAAAGCACTACGGAATAACTCTGATCTTGACCCCTCCCAAAACATGAAAACAATTAATGACTTCTTATACCTATCACCTTCCACCTATGGATCAAATTCAGCCATATACCCTCGTAAAAACTACTCAACTACCTATCCACAAAACTCAAACTGTCGCTCAAAACATACACAACAAAACAAATAAAACCATATACAAAAACATAAATTTAGCTCAAACTTCAATCTACATATCAAAATAAACCATACCCACATAAAAAACCTAACGACCTCCCCACAAGATTCAAACTTAACTCAAAAACATACACAAAACCAATAAAACCATATACAAAAACATAACTTCAGCTCAAAACATCAATCTTCAGATCAAAATAAAAAGTACAACATCAAAATCAATCAATAAAACAATAAAAACATACACGGTAAACCAAACTGAAATTCAAGAAAAAATGAATTCAGAATTGAATAGAGCAAGACTTGAACGGTAGCTCAAAACATACACAAAAACCCAAAAAAAACATATACAAAAACATAAATTTCGCTCAAAACTTCAATCTACAGATCAAAATGAAAAAATATCCACATTAAAAAAACATATCCACATCAAAACCAACCAAGAAAAGAATAATTCAAAACATACCCAATAAACCAAATTGAAAATCATTTATAAAACAAATTGAATCCAAAGGTGGAATTGAAAGGAAGAAATAAAACACAGCCACAAAAAATTGAAAATCAAGAAACAAAAACAAATCAAAAATAGAATTTTGAAAATTATAAAAGAAAAAAACCAAACACACCAAAACACTAAATTGAAATTGGAAAAGAGAACTCACAGCAATGGATGATCCAATATTTTCCAAGGAAGAAGAAGTTTGAGAAGGACGAAGGTGTTGAAGAAGAACTCTCTGTCTCTCAATTGCTTTCTCCATTTGATTTCACAATTATTTTTTAGTACAAATTACTCTAAAAATTGATTAGAATATTTTTGAGCTAGTTTTCTGCTCTGTCTCTTTATATAGGGAAAGAGGGTCGGTTTGAGTATTGGGATTTGCAAAAACGTGAAAGTTTATCTAGAAATGGGTTTAATGGAGGAAGATAAAGTTGGTGACGCTGTTCTGATATTTTTTATCAATTCTGGGGAGGTAAATGACAATATTGCAATTATTTTTGTAAAAACCACTCTATATTAGGGGTTGACACACGCGCCAGTTGTCTTGTTTTTGTCTTTTATATAAGCATTTTTCATTTAATCATTAATGAAGTGATATGTATTTTTTAAATTTTTACTAGTTAAAATTAAATTATTTAATTTAGTATAAATATTGAATGCAAATAAATATTTTTTTAGTTTAATCGTTTATTGTAATAATTTGAAAGTAATATGTCCTAAATTGTTTAGTATCATTAGACTAGACTGGAATTTAAAAAAGAATTGAGACTTTTAAAACGTTAATTTATATGTTCAAATATCAAAAGTATCGTCCTGTGTGATGATTGATGAAATATGTTTGGTTGATCAGTTGATATATGCATCATTGCGATGAACGTATAATGTAGAACTTTTGTATATAGTTCATCATAGTTAATGAATAATGTATATTACAGTATAATTTATCATTTAAATATAATAAAATAATATAAGTTATTGTAGGCATTATAGTAAAAAAAAATTGTGTGTGATATATTGTGTTAACTTTTATGAGAAATATCTTATTATAAGCAAATGAAAACGTAAATATTATGAGTATTTAAAGACAAAATGCAATTAATTCTTTTTAGGAAAAAAATTGAGACAGTACCAAACAAATTTAGATAGGAGTATTATTACTTCATTTTTTTGAAAATTAGATAAATTGGGTAAAAACAATAATTTGAAATAAGACTTTACATAATTAGTTGGTACTTGGTAATATGTCAATTCAATTCTACATTATTGGATTTCAAAGCTTGGTATGTGTTCGGAAATGTTATATGGAAATACATATAATTACTTGTAGCCGTATATGGCAACTTATTTATTGTTACAAATTATAAATATAGATTATTGGAAATTTCAGAACCTGATTATAATTGCAACAAATAACTTTGAATTTTAAATTTTCATATAAACTAAACGAAATTAAAAATTGAATTTCAAAATTACAAAAAATTAAGGCAAATTCAAAGAGACAGATATAGAAATTCAAAGTGGCAAAAACACGCGCCATTAGGGAGAATGATGAAAGAGCACATAGAGATGCGTGCCGAAGAGAGAAAATTAAAACGGACTTTCCTCATCTGAAAGCTCACCAATTACGTATCTGTCCAATCGTTAAATTCAACGGCTCTGATTTACCAAATTATTTGTGGAATTAATAGATGATGATGAAGTTGAGGCAGCTCTTTCTTTTTCATTCACTTGGTATTATCAGAATTTTGACCATTTTATCTGGTCAATTTTTTATTTTTGAAAAAAAACAACTGGAAAGTAAATTTGAAGAAACATTGAGTAAAACAAAATTGTGGTTTAATAATTGTAGCGGAGTTTTCAAGAATCAAATAAGTGCCGCAATTGAAAATGACAGCGTTCAATTTTCTTCAACATTTGGAAAGTAATTTTGAAGAAATATTACTATTATTCCTTCTATGTCATGTGATAATATTTTTACTTTTTAGTTTATTTGGAAAAGAGTAAATATTTTTCGGAAAAGAGTATATTTATCTTTCTACTATAAAAAATAAATCATATTTAACTTTCATTTTATTTTTTAGTATTTGTATCCGAAGAGTGGCACTATTTACCCGTAAAACGGTAAAAGTGAATTTGTACGTAGTTTCTAGACAAATGAATTAGTTTGATCCTGAAATAATAAATTAATCGAAGAATTATGCAATACTAAGCCTTAAGATGTAGACGAAACAACCGAAGCAACAATTCCAGAACAGAGTTTTCGGGCACAACAACAAGGAAATCAAAAAAGTAAGAAGATAAAATGATATTAAGCTTTGTATAGAATGTAGCGTAAGGTTGCCAGAAAATCCGTGTCTTTTACAATGATAACCGAGCTCACTATTTATAGTTATGTCTAAGGAACGAGGTCCTAGGAGTGCCCTTCTTTAATGTCAATTATGAAGGACATTGACGAAGATGTAACGGTGAACATAAATGTCAAATTCTCCATAACGGGTAATTGCTCTTAATGCCATGAAATATTCTCTATTAAATGCTACTGGGCGAAGAGAATCACATCTTTATGAGCGTTATTTTTTCCAGTGACAAACAGAATAGTTGCCTTCGGTCTTTGTCTATTCCCTCGTCTTGGGTTCCACGTGTCACTTTTTTGGACGGCCACGTGTCATAGCATATTTTACCTATACAAATAGTTCCCCTGCTTTCCGGTGAGATAACTTTGTGTTACCGAGAAATTGGTAGAAACACTATTTTCGCGAGAATTACTATAATTTCCTTTGAAGGCTTCTGACGGTTGATTAGACGTACGCCTCTCCGCATTTAATGCCCCGAACACGCGATCCCATGATTCAACACGATTATCGAGGTAATCATTGCTATGAATTTAGCCGCCAAAACTTTTACTTATACATATCAACCTTCTCCCTTATACTTCATAATTTTTCAAGCTTCCCTTATCTCACTTGCATCTTGCTCTTCATCTGTTCTCTAATTCTCTTCAAACAAAAAACTTTCTCCTTCTTCCATACAATGGCTTCTTCCTCAAAGCGTACTGATTTTTTAAAGGGCAATAACAAGGCCGAGGACTCTGATCCTTCAAAAGTGGGCTCCATCATCCCTAGAAGTCTTATTACCATAAAAGACTTCAAAGAGAAATTTCCTACTGCTAACTCTCGTACATGGACCGTCCGTATGTATTCTTCTTCCATACGTCCTTTTAGCATTTCTGCTGTGAAGGGAGACTGCCACTGCCATGACTTGGATATTATTGCTCCTGATCTATCGGAGCGGGTCACCCTATCCAAGGAGGGTTTTACATATTTTTACACGTATCCCTTTACTTTGGATGCGCTCTCTTTGAGCGGAGAGCTTGACTCCGTGATTGCAGAGTTTCGCCTCTGCTACCAAATGTGTTTGGCACAAGTAAGTCCTTCTGTGTGGAGGATGGTTGCTTCCCTTTGGTGTTTGTGCCAGGAGACTGGAGAGGAGCTAACCTTAGCTCATATGATGAATCAATATTCTCCCAAAATCTTCCGCGGAGGAATGATAAACCTCTGGAAGAGTAGTGGCCATGCTCTGTTGTCTAGCATGGATGATGACAAGGATCGTGGGTGGATTGAATGATTTGTTGCAGCTGCCACCAACGACATCATTCCGGCAACGGCTTCATCCTTTCCGATCGCTTGGAACTGCACTTGTAAGCTCATTGTTTAATATTTCCTTTTACTAAATATTTTTTTATGGCCGAATTGATCCTCCATCCTTCGCATGTTTCAGCAACTTAATGGATCCCACTGGAGGTTGAAGGTTTGGATCGGTGAGTACAAAAGATCTTGGATGTTACGACGCCCGAGACTCGCTTGTGGAAAGAACTGGCCCTAAATACTGGTGAAAGGCCAAGAATCATGGTAATTCAAACTCAACCTTGTTTCAATTTTTCATGTGAAGAACTTGATTGATCCTTTATAACTTGTCTATGAAATTAGGTCTACCCGCGGGCTCTGTTGTCGTTCCCGAGAAATATGTCTTGGCTGATCCTGCTGATATAGCATGGTTGCTTCAGGAGGCGCTTACTCAAAAAGGTGTCTCCGGGCCTGCTTCGGGAGTAAATGTTTTTTTACGGAGTCCCTGTCCGAAAGACAAACAACTAAAGAGAAGACTCTCCTCCGCAGTCGGGGAAAATAATAAAAGGGCGATGACCGATGCCCCCGAGTCATCTCTGGTATTGATGGTAACTAGCCCTCCTTCCAGTCCGGTCAGAGACATCGTGATGATCAACGATGATGAAGAAGCTAGTGATGAGGGAGCTTCTCTACATATAAGACGAAAATGCTCATCATCTCAATGTGATGCTCGATTTGTTGAGATAGTTACACCAATCGAGGACGATGCCTCGACACTTTGGGAAGAGTTTGATTTGGTAGATAATGTCAACTCCCATTTTCGGGCCCCAATTGCTGTGTCCAATACTGCGGGACTAAGTACTGGGTCCCTGCCATCTTTGGTTGGCGAGCATCCAACAACCAACATTGCATTTGATGCAGCTACTTCTCACTCTTCAACTCCATCAGCTTCATCTCCATCTTCAGTCTTCACCAACACCAGCAACTGCTACATCACTTTCATCTTCATCCACTCTTCCACCAGTAATTGCTATATCATCTCCACCGGCTGCACCTGACCACGAAGAAGGTGTTCCTCTTCCAAAGTCCCAGTTCATGGGAATTTGGGGCAAAATTATGCTGTCCCTTCTGAAGATCCACAAAGGAGGAGGAATGTTACTCGTTCGGTCTCTACAGGATGCAACTTGCTATCCAGGCCGGTGGAGCTTGCTAATTATCTGAAGCCTTTGGCTTCAAAGAAAGACTGGGAAAAGATTCAGGCACCCTCGGGAAAGTGTTTGTTGAACAACGCCATGCACAACGCCACAACGGTACGTTCCTTTCTTCCTTTATTACTCCTTCTATTTTTGGGTATGAACATATCCTGAATTTTACCATTCTTACTTTGTAGGCCAACTTTCTTGCTTCCGAGGACCTTCAGAGGTTGATTCGTGAAAAGGAAGATATTACCTCTGCAGGGGATCAGCTTTTGGCAGAGCAGGAGCAACATATCACTCGCCTTTCGAAACTGGAAGCCAAAGCTACTAAGGCTCTTGTGTTGGAGGCTTGTTTGTAGCAAACCGAGCAAGAAGTGGTAGCCCTTAGCTAAGAAATTGGCCAGCTGAGGGTTAGATTTGACCAAGTCAGAGCCAATGGGCTGAAGTTCATAACGCCGTTCTTGCTGCAACCGTACGCGAGGCTGCCTCCGTTGAAAGAGTGACCAACTTAGAGGCAGTCTTGAACTCCAAAATGGAAGAGCTTGTTGCTACGGAGGAGAAACACGCCCAGCTGGAAGAGAAGTACAGGAAAACTATTGAGCATAATAGGCTTTTTAGTTCAACTGTCTGTGACCTTGATGTTAGCCTCAAATCTGCTAGGTCCGCCCTCTAAAACCTTTCTGCCGAGGTAACCTAACTCAAAGAAGAACTTAAGTGCCGAGTGGCTTCCCTCGTTGTTGAGAAAACTTACGCTATGTACAACATAAGGAAAAAGACCTTGGAAGAGGCCAAAGCTGGTGTCATTAATTTTGATGCCGAAATTGCTAAGGCACGTAAACTTGAGTTAGCTGCTAAAAGTGCACTCCCAGCGAGGTCCGATGCACCTGGTCCTTCTAGTTCCGATTCTGCGTTCTTGAGAACTAAAGAAGAATCGGAGGATGATGATGCTGAAGGCCAAACTAGTAAAAATGTTGAGCCATCGGTGGGTCCATCTACTTCTCCCCGGGGCGTGGGCACTTCTCTTCCTCCTGGTTCCGGAGAGACTGCAGTTTAGTTTTTCTTTTCTTTTTTCAATACTTATACCTGTGTCGTTTTCACATGTTTTTGTAAATAAAAATATCTTTTACTCAAGTATTGTTTGAGTCTTCCGTTCGTTTGAATATTCATGCAAGTCTTTAATCTTTGCATTTTCTTTATTTTGCTTAAGAATTTTGCGCAAGATTTTCTGTTTTGCGTCTTTTATGTGAAGTCTTGGGTGTATTCTCCCCGAAAGTATTTTTGGCTTTGGGCATCAGCCCTTTTTCGTGGGGGCTGGCCGCTCAGTCCCCGGTGTCGATGATGCAATTATATTTTTGGTTTTTCGTTCCCGGTCGACGTGGCAGTCATTGTTGCCGTATCCTCATATCGTTCCCTCCTTAGCGTTCGAACGCAAAGAGCACGAATTGGAACACTGGAAGTCTTGTATCTTCGAAGATTTCATTAATGCATTGCTAGATAATCCTTAACTTGGTAACACACTTTACTTCCCTTTAGGAATTTATGCTATCGAGCGAAGGACTATCTAACAACTCTCTAGTGGTTTGTGCTCGTGAACGATCGAGTAACCTTTGCTCAATAGCAAACTTAACTTCCCGGTGGAAATTTGCTATAGAGCAAAAGATTATCTTACCATCCCCAAGTGGATCTTTTCTTGTGTGCCTTTTTATTAAAGGTCTTATTGCTGCTGTCTCCGTAGTATGATTTCTGTTGCTGTTTCGTTAAAACCTTGCCAGAAAAATCCAATTGGGAAAAAAGCTGAACAAAGGAAAAAAGAGTGCACACATACTTTCTGGTCGGATAATGTTTATCAGCAATAATATCTTTTGAAGTGTGCCACATTCCAATTGCTGGGCAACTTTTCTCTATTTTGATTTTCCAACCCGTATGAACCTTTTCCGGTGATAGCTGAAACCCGGTAGGGGCCTTTCCACGTTGGACCTAACTTCCCCGCATTGAGCTCTTGGGTGTTTTGAGTTACTTTCCTTAGGACCAAATCTCCTACTTTGAAATAACGGAGGTTGGCTGTTCGATTATAATATCGCTTCATTCTCTGCTTTTGAGCTACCATTCTTACATGCGCCAAGTCCTTGAATTCATCGAGCAGTTCCAAGTTGACTAACATTTCTTCGTTGTTCGATTCTTCATTTGCTTGGAAATATCTCAAGGTGGGTTCCCCTACTCCCACCGGGATTAAAGCTTATGCATCGTACACGAGGGAAAAAGGGGTTTCCCCTGTGCTCGACTTTGCCGTAGTTCGGTATGCCCATAGAACTCCGGGTAATTGCTCGGGCCAGTTACCCTTAGCCGCATCCAAATTTTCTTGAGTTTTTGAATAATCACTTTGTTTGTTGACTCTGCTTGACCGTTTGCGCTCGGATGATTGGGTGAAGATGTGATCCTCTTTATTTTTAAATCTTCAATAAACTTTGTAACTTTTGTACCGATAAACTGTGGCCCATCCTCGCATGCTATCTCTTTTGGTATTCCGAACTTGCAAACTATATTTTTCCAATAGAAATCCACCACTTCGCATTCTCCGGTCTTCTAATAAGGACCTGCTTTCACCCACTTAGAAAAGTAGTCAGTCAAAATTAAAAGAAATCTTACCTTTCCGAGAGCCAATGGCAGTGGTCCGACAATATCCATCCCCTATTTCGTGAACGACCACGGGGATAGAGCCGAATGTAAGGGTTCTATCGGTTGATGCACCAGTGGTGCGTAGCATTGGCACTTATCATATTTTCGTACGAAGTTTTTGGCATCTTATTCTATGCGAGGCCAATAATATCCTGCACTTACCAACTTCAGCACTAAGGAATCTGCGCCCGAGTGGTTGCCGGATATCCCTTCCTGAGCCTCTCTTATGACATGGTTAGCTTCGGATGCCCCTAAGCATCGGGCCAGCGGGCCTTGAAAAGAGTTTCTATACAATTGGCCTCTATTCAAGCTATATCGCGCTGCTTTGGCGCGCAACGCTCTGGATGCTTTGGGATCTTCAGGTAGCTTCCCATGTTTGAGGTAATCGATGATTTCATTTCTCCAGTCCCAGACCAAATTAGTCGAATTTGCCTCATAGTAACCATCTGTATCCAGGACTGAGTTCATCAGTTGTACTACCGTCCCAGACTCCGATCCCTTTATTTTCGTCGATGATCCTAGGTTTGTCAATGTGTCTGCTTCTGTATTATCTTCCCTTAGGATATGAGTAATTGACCTCTTCCGGAATCGCGCCAACAGAGCCTAAACCTTTACCACGTATTGTTGCATGCGCTCCTCTTTGGTCTCGAAGATCCCGTAAACCTGATTTACCACCAGCTATGAGTCACATTTGATTTCGATGACCTCGGAGTCAAGTCCCCGGGCCAATTCAAGATCTGCAATCAAAACTTCATACTTTTCTTCATTGTAAGTTAAAGGGACCGTCCTGATGACTTGCCTTAGGGTTTCCCCAGAAAGCGTGATTAAGACTACACCGAGCCCGGACCCTTTTATGTTGGAAGCCCCTTCCGTAAATAAGGTCCAAACCACTGATGTCGATTCCGACACCATTACTGCCTCCTTAGTTGTCAATGGGAATAATCCCGGACTGAAATCAGCCACGAAGTCAGCCAAGACTTGAGACTTAATTGCAGTCCTTAGTTTATATTCTATGTCGAATTCACTTATTTCGATGGTGCATTTGGCCAATATACCGGAGAGCTCGGGTTTATGGAGGATGTTCCGCAAAGGGAAAGTAGTCACCACGGTTATTAGGTGGCATTGGAAGTAGGGCCTCAGTTTTCGAGCGGCGATTATGAGAGCTAAGGCTAGTTTCTCCAAATGTGAGTAGTGAGTTTCTGCTCCAGTTAAAATTTTACTGACATAATAAATTGGAGATTGCGTACCTTCGTTCTCTTAGACTAAACCCGCAATTACTGTAACTTCCGAGACCGTGAGATAAACTAGCAACGTTTTACCTTCTTTTGGTTTTGAAAGCAATGGAGGGCTTGACAAGTACTTCTTTAAATCCCCAAGCCTGTTGGCGCTTCGGGGTCCATTCGAAATTATTTTTCTTTTTTAGCAGTGCGAAGAAACGATGACACTTAATAGTCCCCGAAAGCCTTTGGACCTCCTTCTCGTTTGATAGTTGGTCAGTGATATTTTCTATGACCTTGATCTTATTGGGGTTTACCTCAATTCCCATTTGTGATACTGGAAATCCTAGAAACTTACTAGAGCTGACCCGAATGCGTATTTCTCGGGATTAAGTTTCATATTATGCTTCCTTAGGATGTCGAAAGTTTCTTGCAGATGTTTAAGATGATTGCCTGCATTTAAAGACTTAAGAAGCATATAGTCTATATAAACTTTCATAGTTTTCCTATTTGATTTTCAAACATCTTGTTCAGGAGCCGTTGATAAGTGGCTCCGGCGTTTTTCAACCCGAAGGGCATCACATTATAGCAATATATATACCGAAATTAGTTATAAACGAAGTTTTTTCCTGATCCCCCGGGTTCATCTTAATTTGGTTGTACCCGAAATAAGTATCGAGGAAACTCATTAACTTGTGCCCGGCCGTGGCATCAATCATTTGATCGAAATTTGGCAGTGAGAATGAGTCTTTCGGGCACGCCTTGTTAAGATCTTTATAATCTACACATATGCGAAACTTATTGTTCTTCTTAGTAACTACTACTACATTGGCTAGCCAGTCTTGATATCTTACCTCTTGGATCGAATCGATATTAAGTAAGCGGGTTACCTCTTCTTTGACGAATTTATTCCTGGCTTCGGCAATCGGGCGTTTCTTTTGTCTTATCGGAGGTTTGTTGGGATTCAAGCTTAACTTATCTACAGATACCTCTGTTGGGATGCTTGTCATATCCTCATGCGACCATGTAAAACAATCGGCATTAGATTTAAGGAATTTAATAAAGTTGGACCTGAGTTCTGGGTGCAGTCCTGTCCCCAAATGGAATTTCCTTTCTAGGAATTCTTCGAACAATGCCACTTGCTCCAGCTCTTCTGCTGTGGACTTCGTTGCATTGGTATCTTCTGGAACTTGAAAATATCTCGGCACCTGATGATATTCAGACGCCTCTACCCCCGGGCTAAGTTCATCTAGTTCGGAAGTAGGTGCTGATCCTTGTAATTACTATGCCGCGCGTTTATTTCCTTTGCTACTGGAGACCGAAATTGCATTCATCTCCCTTGCTGCCGGTTGATCACCCTTTATCTGCTTAATTCCTTCTAGTGTTGGAAACTTTAACAATTGATGATGTGTTGATGGTACAACTTTTATCTCGTGCAAGCATGGCCTTCCCAGGATAATGTTGTATCCCATATCATCATCTACCACTTCGAAAAGTGTTGTTTTCATTACTCCCTTCAGCATTCGTGAGTAATAAAATTTCTCCCCGGGTTGTCACACTTGTGAGGTTGAATCCGGCGAGGAGCTTTGTAGCCGGAATAATGCTTCCGCTGAGTTTAGCTTGCTCTAATACTCTCCATTGTATGATATTAGCTGAACTTTCTGGACCACTAGCACATGTTTAATCTTAAAATCTAGCACATTTAAAGAAATTACCAGTGCGTCATTGTGTGGTAGCAACAATCCATCTCCATAAAAGTGATATCGTCTTCCCAAAGCTTTTTGCTATGCGTTATTGATACTTTCATCTTCTTTGCTGCTGAAAAGGTCACCCAATTAATCTCGTTCCCTCCGAAGATCATGTTGATTGTTTGACAGGGGGGATTTTTTCCTACTTTCGAGTGTTCCGCGTTACCCCGATTACGACCATAATTGCTCTTAGCTCGATTACTCAAGAACTTTCTGAGGTGACCATTCTTCAATAATGTTGCCACTTCTTCCTGGAGGTGTCGACAGTCCCCGGTTCGGTGGCTATTCGTCCCCTGGTATTCACACCACAAGTTGGGATCCCTCTGGCTGGGATAAGATCTCATCGATTTTGGGAACCGTGCATCTTTGATGTTTCTCATGATCGACACCAACTCTACTATATTGACGTTGAAGTTGTATTCCGTTAACTTTGGGTAAGAAAGATCCCGTGACCCTAGTGTTTTTTTTATCCTGCAGTGATCGATTATTCCGATCGCGATCATTCCTCCTGTCAATGGTGAACTTGTCCCCGCTATCCGGAAACCTCTACTACGACCTTTGGTATGTTCGTAGGGCAAAAATCGGCCCCTCGAAGTCCGTCTGTACGCGTCATAATCATCCTTTTATTTTTCTCTGTTCTTTTCTCGTCCCTTGGTCGACGATGGAAAACCAACTTGATCATCTTTGATCTTTATTTTTTATTCACACCGGTTGTGGACATCCGCCCAGGTCATTGCTTGAAACTCGAGTAGGCTTTTCTTCAATTTCCGGGAAGCATCTGAACTCCTCGGATTCAATCCCTTGGTGAATGCTTCAACCGTTCATTCATCGGGACAACCAAGAGAAACATTCTCTCTTTTTGGAATTAGGTAACGAACTCTCGTAACAGCTCAGACTCTCCTTGTGCAATCCTGAATATGTCGGCCTTTTGGGCCTGTACTTTTCTAGTATCGTCATGAGCCTTGATGACAGAATCCGCGAGCATTTCAAAGGAGTCTATAGAATGCTCGGGTAACAGCGAATACCACGTCAAGGCTCCCCTCGTAAGGGTTTCTCCAAATATTTTTAGCAACACAGATTTAATTTCGTGAAGAGCTAAATCATTTCCCTTTACCGCTATTGTGTAGGTGGTAATATGCTCCTGGGGGTTTGAAGTTCCTTCATACTTTGGTACTTCAGGCATTTTGAACCGCTTCAGGATTAACTCTGGTGCCGCACTTGGCTTGTATGATAGTCGAGTATATTTTTTCGAGTCCGGACCTTTCAGCACTGGTGGCGCGCCCGGGATATGGTCAACGGGCGCTCACTTCCCTCATAAACCATAAAAGTTTATTCTTCAAAGAATCATTCTCGTTATTAAGGCCGGATCCACTTTCCCTCCCCCATCGGAGCCAATTTCACCCCTAGGAATGCTGTTGTCGACCCTCTGCGTTGTTTGATTTGCGGGAGCCCCAGGAGGAATCAGATCTGGTCTGTTTGCATTATTTGAAGCTCCCAACAGCCTGCACTTCAACTCCGTCATAACCTTTATCCTATCGCGTGAGATGGCTTAGAATGATTGCATGTTGCTCTTACAAGACCCTTACCGCGTCAACGACATGTTCCTCATCGGCATCATCAGGAGTTGTCTCCCGAACATGTCAAGGATATTGCTTGTCATGCACCGGTGTGGCGCTATTTCCCTTATTGTGGATGTCGCTGATTGAGTCCTCAAAATGAGGCTGACCCTCCCCCCCACCCCGGATCTCGGGGTTGCGCATGTTGTTAGCAGTGTTATCAGTCATTTTATGAATTTCTTCTAAAATAAAATAATCAAAACACGTTAGTAAAAAAGGCAAGGATCAATTTAATTACACGGCTGTCTAGGTCCCACGGTGGATGCCAAACTGTTTACCTGTAAAACGGTACAGTTGAATTTATACGTGATTTCTAGACAAATGAATTAATTTAGATCCTGAAATAATAAAATAATTGAAGAATTATGCAACACTTAGCCGTAGGATGTAAACGAAATAGCAAAAACAACAGTTCCGGGAATAGGTTTCCGGGCACAACAACAACGAAATCAAAAAGTAAGAAGATAAAATTATATTAAGCTTTGTATAGAATGTAGCGTAAGTTTGCTAGAAAATTCGTGACCTTTACAATAATAACTCAGCTCACTATTTATAGCTATGTCTAGGGAAGGAGGACGTAGGATCGTGCCCTTCTTTAATGTCAATTTTGAGGGACATCGATGAAGATGTAACGATGAACATAAATGCCCAATTCCCTGTAACGGGCAATTTCTCTTAATACCATAAAATTCTCTATTAAATGCTACCGTGCGAAGAGCATTTATCAAATCTTTATGAGCGTTATTCTTTCCGGTGACAAATGAAACAGTTGCCTTCGATCTTTGGCCATCCCTCGTCTTGGGTTTCACGTGTCCCTTTTTTGGACGGTCACGTGTCATAGCATATCTTACCCTATACAGGCACGTGTCTTTTTTAAGTTTCGAAGAGTAAATAAACAGCAAGGGTAAATTAAATCTCAAAGTGCAACGATACGGGTATAAATACTAAAAAAGTAAAACTGATGGTAAATATAACTTATTTTAATAGTAGGAAGATAAATATGACTCTTTTATGAATATTTTAATATTCAAAAATAAATTTAATATTAATTTTTTTCATTTTATTTTCAAGAGATTATAGCCATAGAAATATAAATGACTTATTTCATTTTATTTGAAAATCTTTCTAAAATTTCGTAGTCAGTCAAATTGTATCGCATGACATGAAATGGAGAGGATACTATTTTATCCAAAAAAAAAAAAAAAAAATTGAAAACCATCCAAAGAAACTTTTCAATAAAACCAATCTAACAAATGTTCTAAAAATCGCACACTGTCTCCAGAAACGTTTGAATGATTAAGCAGGAATTTAGATGATTTTTGAATTGAACTTGAAAGAAACAATGAAAATATTAAAATTGAAATTGAAAGAAAAAAGGTTTGTGGAATTGCGCTCATGTTTCCCTTCTCTTTTTAGGCCTGGAGTAGGCTTGGTAAAATAAAAGAGAAAACCGAAGTATTTAGAAAATTCTATAAGTCAACACTCAACTAAAATAAGTTAAGTTAAGCTCAATTTGAGTATAGGGAATTTTCCCTGCCAAAATATCCCATTAGAAAGTTTGTGATGTGATCATGTGATACAATGCACATTGGCTAGATCTAAAAGGAATATTGCAATAAATTCATTCTATTTTGATTTTTGAAACCAATTTGCAATTCATTTCAAGCATGAAGAGAAAACAGAATGTTATATTGCTGTTTTTAGCTATGACTTTAATGTCATTATCATTAACATGCAATATGTCGAGTAAAGCTTGCATACTTTTAGGGCTATCTTGTTATTAAAGGGACCAAACAAACATGAATTTTAGGCTTGAAGCCCAAAATAGAAAGCGAAATGTATATTTTTAGTCATTTTAAAAAATAATAGTCAATAAAATATATATTTTTGTATATATTAATATACATATTTTATATACTTTTTGGCTAGCGAATATAATTAGTTTTGCCCAATCAATTTTGTATTTTGCCCATATAAAAACGAATAAACAACATGTAGAAATAGCACCAATTGGACACTTTTCGGTCCTGTCTTTAGAAAAGATCACTGCCAATTTCAAGTCACTAGTGAAGTTCGCTTGCGTTATGAAAACATTAGATTACGGTGGATGTCTATAACTCATAAATGAATAACATTCACTGCTTCAATACTTATGGTTGTCTTTTACAATCTCCCCCGTGATCTTCCTCCATGATCTCAAATACTTAATAGTATATTTATGGAATTCTTTTGGTATACCTCTATGTAGTGCTATAAATAGAGAATGAGAAGTCATTTTGTAATGCAGTTGAATACATGGAAGAAATAAGAATCTTCTTCTCTTTCTTTCTTTGTCTCTTATCTATTTTCTTGTTTTATATTGTTACTTTTAGCTAAGTTTCTTAGCATGTTATCAGCACGAGTCTTTAATTTTTTTACTTACATCGTCACAAAGTAGCAGAGATAACTAAGTTTACGGCGAAACTACGAAAAATAAACTATCCAGAATCATTGATATAGGCTGATTGTTGAGCTATTATATACTTTTGGCATTTCATATGCCATGTTGATCGGTTTGCTTATATTGTCCATTTTTAGTCTTCAATAATGTTTTGGTCTTCATCAACTTCAAAGTAAGCCACAAAATTCGGCGTACAAGTTGAAGCGCTGCAATAGAATATTGGTATGGTCTTTTTTTATCTAGCCGCGAAAATGAATTATATTGTGAATTCATAATGCAATCCGAGGAGTATACTAGTTTGGTGCGGTGACTTCAAACTGAGTTTGCTTCTTCTTAGCCCATGTTTTAAATTCACCTTATTACGAGAATCGAGAAAAAATGACCAATGGGACCTAGAAAAAAAGGTATATAATCAGGTATGCTTCTGCTGGGATTTATTTATGATTTGAAAATAAGTTTCAACCAATTTTCAAACTAAACTAATTTGATTCGCATATACAAAATTAATTCATACGTACTCTTTATAGTTTCTAAAATAGTGTAATCTAACCACTTCATGAAGTTAGACATTACTGGTACGCAAGTTGTTTTGCATGTAAGTCAAAATTTGAGAATCAAAAGGCTGATTAGTTATTACTTCTTAATAGCCTTTGTATATCCAAAATAATTTTGTTTTGTAGAGCCTATGAGGAGTTATTCCCTCTTAATGGAATAACAATTAATTTTAAGTTTCACGTACTCTGTGCAAAAGTGACCATTGTTGCATATAATTCTTTTGGGGAGTAATTCTTTTCTAGTCTCAAAGTTGATGAATTTGAATGAGATTCAGAGGTATAGATTCACATCTAGAGACTTTCACCTAACTCTTAGTTGTTATTTTAAAAGGTATAGCAACATTGTTTAGTAGGTGCTATGTATTACTCCCTGTATTCAGAAGTAAAGTTTTTATCAAAGTCACTACATAGTCTTACCTTGATACACTATTATGCTTTGAATGTATGTTGTACATGTCCGTCTCATAAGCAAATATTGCTTACTGAATTGTAATAAATATATGAACAGTGATATGATTAGGTCTGTGCATAATTTGATAAATATCGAATTACCGTACCTGGTATTTAATATTCGATATTTTCGTATTCGGTATGGTATTTGGTTTAAGCTTTTAAAATATATAGTATTAGGTATGGTATTTGGTATTTTAAAATGAAATATCGAAATACCGATATCGTACCAATATATATATATATATATTATATTACACAAAACACATATTATTAATTATAACATAAATATAAAAAAACCAAAATTCTACTTTCTTTTATTCTCTAAGTTCATCAATTAACTCTAAGCAAGTAAGCAGACATTTCTAATGATCAAATTTATTCCTTTATGTATAGTTTTCTCTCTTTAGGTTGATATTTGTTGGTTTTGTACAAAATTTGTCAACAAATATTTTTAATTTTATACTTTTGAGTACTTTAATTAAGAATATTATAGTCTATGACTCTATGCACTTGTTAGTATTCTAATTGAATAAACCGAAGTTACCGAAAAACCTAAGCATACCGAATTTAATTAGGTATGGTATTGGTATAGCATTTTAAGTAACCGAATACCGAAAATACCGAACCGAAATGTCTAAATACCATATCCTAGCGAACGACGAATACCCCTAGGTGTGATCATTGATATTTTTAAATGCTCGAGGGTGAGTCTCAACACGCTTTAGCCTATTATGCTATTGGTTGAAGGTAAGACATCGGGTTTGAGCCCTGATGCACCATGATGATAAGGTCATGATATTGGGTTTAAGTCCCAACACATTTAGCCTAACACGCTTTTATATGGGTAATGCATTGAGTTCAAGTCTCAATGCACCATATTGATGATATAATGATGGCTAAAGAAAAATAATATATTTTTTTATTAAAAAGCTTGAAACTTGTCCCACTTGATATGCTCCATTCTTGAAGTAAATTTGGTAGCAATGCATAATAAGTCTAAACAAAGACAAGTAGTTGACGAATAAATGTGGACATATCAAATACCAAAATAATAATAGTCATCATTATGATAATTATAAAAAGGAGAACAATAAGGGTTCTCAAAATAGTCCTTCAAAATGTGAAGTCAATGTTTTAATTGATATAGAAAAATTTCAAAGCGCGTCGAATTATACTCCATTCTTTGAAGAGAATGTGACTTGTGATAAGCATTGAGAATGCAGTCTCATTCCTGAAGGTGAATGTAGCAATATGTGATAAAAGTAATGAATAAAGACGTGCAATGCATGATTGAATACATACCACAACTCACCTCCAAGGGAGGTTTGACAGAAAAAAAGATAATGAATATGTCATTGGTCGCGTACATGTGGTACGCCAAAAAATATTTTGACATGCCTTATAAAAGGTTATTAAAGCAAGAAATGATTTTGCTGACGATGACTTTGACCAAGATAATTTATTATGATATGATTTTTTTTGTGGAGGAGATATTCACCATATGAATGGTGTGACAAAAGATTTTGTAGTACAAAATCAATTAAAAGCTCCGGAAGAGCTAATTTGTTATTAGCCAGATGGGTAAAAGTGTTCATGACATTAATAATATAGTAAGTCTCAAAAAGAAACTTTTTGAGTTTCAAATGTATAAGCCAAAGTGGTTGGCATATTGAGACTATAAATGAAAGGAAGATTGAATATCTTCATATTACTATAATCATATCGAGTAAATATAAAAAGTTACCCGACTTTGTCACGACCCATAATTCACCTAGTCATGATGGCACCTAACCCAACCTGTCAGGTAAGCCAATTAACAACTATCCAATTTAAATGAGATTTATTAAGAAAAGAAATGATAATAAAATTGCTTTTATACAAGAATTCCCAAGGACTGGTAGCAAAAATCATGAGCTTCTGAGATTTAGAATTTACAAAGCCGGTATGAAATAAAGTACATCATTTGTTTGAAATTTACATGAACAGATTTAAATTCTAAAGCTACCAAGATCAAGAGGCAGCTATGACCAGAACGCAGGTACATCTTCAAATCCAACTCCCCCCGTGCACAACAACTTCAACATCCAACATCTCACGCAAGGTGCAAAAGTGTAGTATGAGTACAATTGATCCCATGCACTCAATAAGTAACAAACCTAACCTTAGGTTGAAAGTAGTGACAAGCAGGAACAAAGGTCGGGGTCCAACACCAATAGCCAACAACAGTCCATAACAACATACTAAAAGTGATAAAAGAAGTAACTCAGAGATATAGTGCTCAGCTTGTTCACAGTTCTAGAAAAATAGGCATGCTTTTCAAGTATGTCAGTAAAACCTAAATTTTTTTACCGAAATTACCAAAATATGAGTACGTTTGTAAAACTGTGAGTTTCCTCAAAACTTTCATCAGGTAAATGTTTCATTTTCAAACGGCATGAGGAAAATACATCTCTATGCCTACATGTCAATGAGTATGTGAAGTCAGGAATGACGCAATATCGTACAGCATGAGGAAAATCACTCAGCATGAGGAATGACGCAATATCGTACACCTCTATGCTTGTATGTCAAGTGTGCACGTCAAATGCAATGCAACTCAGTGATAAAACCATATGCATACTCTCAGAGTATCAAATCACTCAGTCCTCCCAGTCACTCAGTCCTCACAGTCCCTCAGTCCTCACAGTCACTCAGTCCTCCCAATCACTTGGCACTCACACTCAGTAGGTACCTACGCTCACTGGGGGTGTGTACAGACTCCGGAGGGGCTCCTTCAGCCCAAGCGCTAGAACAAGCCAATCATGGCTTAAATCAATAAAACATGTTGCGGCGTGCAGCCCGATCCCCTCAATATCCTCAGCATCAGGCCCTCGGCCTCACTCACTCATCAATCTCCAGTCTCTCGGGCTCACAATGTCATGAAAATTATCCCAACATAATGATGTGATATATCAATAAACGGTAACAGAGATTGAGATATGATATGCAAATGAATGCGTATGGCTGAGTATGTAATTGCAATGTAAGCAAATAACTCAACGACAGAATAACCTCAGTGGGTCCCAACAAGATAAGCATATAGTCTAGACATGGTTTCTAACATGGATCACAGCTCAATTACTCTAGCATGTAGAGATTTCATAGATACAAATAAGATTAGGTAACTATACAGTACTACAGAAATAACCGAGTCACAATTCACGTGGTGCACGCCCACACGCCCGTCACCTAGCATGTGCATCACCTCAATACCAAACACATAACACGTATAATCGGGGTTCATACCCTTAGCTCTAAGTTTAGAAATGTTATTTCCCTCGAACAAGCCAAATCAAAACTGAGCAAGTCAAGCGATGATCCAAAAATGCCATCTTGCGCGTTCCAACCTCCGAACGGCTCAAAGCTAGCCAAAAGCAACTCAAATACATTAAATAATGCCAAAGGAAACAAACCAAATCGATAAAGGTCAAATCTTTAATCAAAAGCAACCCAAAAGTCCACCCTGGGCCCGCGCCTCGGAACCAGACAAAACTTATAAAATCCGACTTACGAGTCCAACCATACTAGTTTCACTCAAATCCGACTCCGAATCGATGTTCAAAACTCAAAAACTCACTCTATGAAACTTTAGGCTAAAACCCCCAATTACTCTTTATAATTCATAATCCAATTACCAAAAACAAAGATAGAATCATGAAATATAATCAAAACCAAGTATAAAATACTTACCCCAATCCTTGTGATGAAATTCCTCTCCAAAGTCGCCCAACTGAGTTCTAAATCCAAAAATTAAGAAAGAAACCAAAGACCTCGAATTGTAGGTCTGTCCAGCGGTTATCGCATCTGCGATCAAATCGTCGCATCTACGACCCCCGCTTCTGCGATCGTACCCGCTTCTGCGATCGCGTTCCTACGCATATTGAACCGCATCTGCGGTCGCGCAGATGCGCCCAAGCATCCGCACCTGCGATGCGACCGCAGATGCGCCCAAGCACCCGCACCTGCGATCGTCACGCCCAGCTACCCCTTCATGCTTCTGCGAAGAAAACCTCGCATCTGCGAAATCGCTTCTGCGACCAATTGTCTGCAGATGCAGCCACACCAGAACCAACAGCCTTAGTCATGTGCAACATGCGACGAAATGGTCCGAACCTCGTTCGAAATTCACTCGAGCCCCTCGGGACCCCGTCTGGATATACCAACAGGTTCCATGTCATAAAACGGACCTACTTGAGGTATCAAATCATGCATAGCAATATCGAAACGACGAATTGCACCTCAAATCAAAAGTAATGAACTTAGAACTTTCAACTTCCAAAACTCGCGCTGAAATATAGCAAATCAACTCGGAATGAACTCAAATTTTGCACACAAGTCTCAAATGATAATGGAGCCATACCAATTCCCGGAACCACAATCTAAACCCGATATCATCAAAGTCAACACCCGGTCAAACTTATGAACTTTTCAAGCCTTCAAATTTCCAACTTTCGCTAATTAGTGCAGAATCCTTCTAGAAATATGTAAATACAAATTCGGGCATACGTCTGGGTCCAAAATCACCATCTGGACCTAACGGAACCACCAAAACTCCATTCCGAGGTTAAAATCACAAAAGTCAAACTTAGTCAACTCTTCTAACTTAAAGCTTCAACAATGAAATTAATTCTTCCAAATCGATTCCGAATAACCCGAAAACCAAAACCGACGATTCACATAAGTCATAATATATCTTACGCCTACTCATGCCCTCAAAACCACCGATCGAAGTGCAAATGCTCAAAACGACCGGTCGGGTCATTACAGACTTTCCTTCACAAGTATAAGCATGATGATGCAATCACATGCCACAATTAAACTAGAGGTTTACTGAAACAAATATTAGTTGGCATGACCGGTTGGCCATCTCGGTTCAATTATGATTCGAAAATTAATTAAGAATTCACATTAGCATATATTGAAGAAATACAAAATTCTTCAAGAATTCTTTGGTTCTGCTTATTTTCATGATATACCAGTTAAGGTTGGGATTGAATCCCTTGATTTTTGGAATGAATAAAAGCACACACACACATATATATATATATATATATATATATATATATATATATAT